>ML812801.1:81895-100907 GCA_009831015.1 Picea engelmannii
AAATAATTTTTTTTAATTGTTATGTTGAACATTTAAATTGATATAAAATTTTCAAGTCAACACAAAACTAATATGAAAGTCAATGCTAACTCATTGCTATATACTACCTTCGGCAGTACAAAAAAAGCCATGCTACGAGTACTATGTGCATAAAAGTTGGGTCGAATCCTGATGCAGGAGCATAAGCTCACAGCGCTAGAAGATCTATGGTTGTTGAAAGTCAAAGGCAATTTTTACTAAAGAGAGTGGGTGCTCCTTAATTTACTTGTTGTATTCAGTTCAAATTGAATAAATTTTCAAAGGATCTCGAATCCTAACAATTTCATAGCTGTAGGAGAAGTTAGGATTACAATCAGAGATTGTAGGATCTAAGTGGATTCGATCCAGACTTTGTGGATCTGAAAACCTAAGTTTTGAATTGTATTTAGGCAAACTAAGTCGATTTGTAAAATGGATGAGAGGGCACGAGAGAGAGAATGCACATGATTGTTGCAGAGAAAAGAAAGGGAGAATTCATTTATAAAAGTTTCCATATATTGTGCCACATTCTTATATGTGAGAAATCCTCTTCATCTGCGTGTGAATTGTTGGAATATATGTGTATACGATCTGTCAATATTGTTTAAAGACCCCTGGAATCGAAAACAATACTGAAACGAATTGATATTTTCATTCTGTATGTATCAAGGTTCACGGTGGAAAGCAGAGTATAAGTCGAGGAGATTAAGGATCGATGGTGTCAACTGTCCAAGAGATGGACGATTAAGATCTGAACGGAGTCCAGTAACAAAGAATAGACGGCCCAGATCACAACGGAGGGTGGATGGTTCGAATTTCAAAGCGTTTTGGTGATTTCCGTTGAGGCCACATGTCCATCGGTGAATGGAAACGAAAATTAGAGGTAAGTACAAAAACGGGGTTTAAACTGAATTCCGTTGGGGTTATGATCATATCGTGCGGTTATAAGGAGTTTAGCATTATGTGTAAAAACATTTCCGTTGGGTGCTAATAAAACAAAAGGTGCTTAATTTATCAAATTCGGCAATAGTCCTGTCAAAAGAGTCAAACTGCCAATTATAGCGACAGACAACTAAATTTAGCTCTGTCAAACAATTTTCACTAACACCAGCTGCATTAAATCCACTCACCATATATGGTTTGTAACCCATAAAACAAGGCATTGGACTGTGACTCATACGATGGGGGTGCAAACACCTATTAGCCACATGGGTGTTAAACCATATTATAAGCCACAAAATTTTGTTATAACGCGCCACATATCAGTTAAGTGGGTCGAAAAATTTGGCATATGGTTTATTTAAACCATATATGCCATATACTATGGAGATTTGGCCCAATTCTATGCCAAAAAGGTGGGAGGTTGGGATTCGACCTCCCCACCTCATCCTTTTTAATCCAAAAATCACACCAGGTCAACTTATGCTATATAGTGTAGAATAGTGTGGATTATACAGGAAAAACCAGCAAGTTAAAGGAACTTTGGAGGCCATTTGTGGGAGCTAGAGTTCGCATTTTTCAGTGTCGTTAGTTGCATTGGATTTATGAGGTCGAGTAGAACACAGTAAGACCAGTATGAAATCTATTTGATGCATTTTTTATGTACATTTTGAGCATTTGAATAAATTAATAAGAAAACCTCCCCCACTGAGACAAGCCCGGAGAAGTAGGCAACCTTGCTGAACTTCGTTATCAAGCTTGGTGTTATGGTTTGGTTTGTTGTTCCTTATGTCTATTTTCTGTTCTATATTCTTTATAATGGCTGCAACGTTTTTTCATTAAAATCTCCTTCCTCAATTAAGTTTTTTAATGGTAATTTAACACATGCTTAAAACTCAATTTTTGAATGGTAATTTAACACGTGCTTAAAAATCAACCAGGCCTTTAAAAGATCATTTTTGGATCACCCAATCTCCTCAGTGTGAGCCAAACATGTGATCAAGGACACATATTTATATTTAACTCTAAAAAATGTGAAATTAGAAAAGAAGACTCAGGAAAATTAGTGGTTGTTGCACCAAGGACACCAAGCAATGTTTATATTTTAAACATTGAAGAAGAAGAAAAATGTTGCATGGGCAAAATAGATGAAAGTTGGCTATGGCATAGAAGAATGGGACATATAGGTTTTGAAAATTTCATAAAATTCAATAAAAAGGAAGTTGTGAGAGATATGCCAAAGATTATTAAACCTTCAAACTATGTTTGTAGGCACTGTCAACATAGAAAGCAGACAAGAGTAAGATTCAATACAAAAGAACACTCTACATGAAAACCATTAGAACTTGTTCACATTGACCTCTATGGACCAACAATAACTAAAAGCATGCAAGGTGAACATTAATTCATTTTATTCATTGATGACTATACAAGGATGACTTGGGTATCTTTTCTTAAAGAGAAATCAGAAGCATTCAAAAAATTCAAAGCCTTCAAAGCACATGTTGAAAATGAGATTGATCTCAAAATAAAGTTTCTAAGATGGGACAATGGAGGGGAATTTATCTCAGATGAGTTCAATGAGTTTTTTGAAACTCGTGGAAATAAAAGACATTTTTCAGCTCCAAGAATTCCTCAACAAAATGGAGTTGTTGAAAGGAAAAATAGAATTGTCAAAGAAGTAGCCAAAACTATATTAAATGAAGCTAAACTCCCAAATATCTATTGGAGAGAAGTAGTATATATAGTTAATAGAGCACAACTTAGAGTTAACCATGACAAGACACCATATGAGTTGTGGTTTGGCATACCAACATCAATAAAACATTTCAGAGTCTTTCGGAGCAAATGTTATATAAAAAAAGATGATGTTAATCTAGGAAAATTTGATTCGAAATCAGATGAACACGTATTTCTTGGTTACTCATCCAATAAAAAGGCCTACATATGCTATAATCTAAGGCTACACAAAATTATGGAAACTACAAATATAAAGGTGGATGATCTAACATCAAGAAGAATCAAATCTCAAGACAATTCACAAGTTGATGAAAGAAGAAGAGATGATGAGGATGAATAATAAACTAAAGAAATATAAGAAGAAACTGAAGACGAAGCATCACCAAGACAAGAGTCAAAAGCACCATCAAGAATATTACAAAGATATCTCTATGAAAGTTGAATCATAGGCAACAAAAGTGTTGGAGTTGAAACAAGAAGAAGGCTAACATATGAATCAGAACAAGTAATGCTCTCCCTAATAGAACCCAAAACATTTCGAGAGGCCAGCAAAGATGAAGATCCGATTAAACCCATAAATGAAGAGTTTGATCAAATAGAGAAGAATCAAACATGGGAACTTGTCCCAAGACGAAAAGACAAAAATGTGGTAGGGACCAAGTGGATTTTTAAAGATAAAGTTAATGAAGATGGTTAAATTATAAGGAATAAAGAAATATTAGTGTGCAAAGGATATGCACAAGTAGAAAGGATTGACTTTGAGGAAACATTTGCCCCATTAGCCATATTAGAAGTTATCATAATGTTCTTGGTATTGGCATATTTTAAAAACTTCAAAGTATATCAAATGGATGTCAAATCAACATTCTTAAATGGAAATCTAAAGGAATAAGTTTATATAGAACAACCTGAAGGATTTATATTATCAGAAAATATCTGCAAATTAAAGAAAGCATTGTATGGTCTCAAACAAACTCCTAGAGCATGGTTTTCAAGACTTGATAATCATCTACAACAACAAGTATACAAAAGAGGAGTTATTGACAACAATATTTACATTAAAATTGAAAATCAATATATGATAATTGTTGTAGTATATGTGGATGATATCATCTTTGGAAGTAATATAAATCCTCTAAGCAAGCAATTTGCTACAGAAATGCAAAAAGAATTTGAGATGTCAACACTTGGTGAACTGACATTCTTCCTAGGATTACAAGTTTCACAATCATACAGAGGCATATTCATATCTAAGACCAAAAACATTAAAGAAATGTTGAAGAAATTTCAAATGAAAGATTGTAAACATATAATCACTCCTATGATTACCTGATGCAAACTAAGCAAAGATGATGAATCACTAGAAGTAGACTAAACCATGTATACATCAATAATTGGTAGCCTATTATACGCAACAACAACAAGACCATACATCATGCAAGTTGTAAGATAAGTGATCTGGATTTATGAGATGAAAGAATTCACTAAAAGACTGAATACAATAACACAAAGATACGGAGAACAACAACCAATATCCAGTGAACAATAACTTCTATTGAATAAATGAAATAGGTTGAAACTGTAAAACTACAAAACTAAAAACAACTTACTCGAATGGTGGTAGCTATCTCTGAGAAGAGATGTGAATGCTATGCACATTTGTATGAGAAAAATGATTACAATGAGAATTTAAAGGCCTTTTTAACATTACTCATGAATGTCAAAACCCTAGACATCCAAAAACCTAACCTTAAGAGGTGAAACACCAAAAGTTATGTGAGCCCCGCTAGGTAAGTTGGTACCTCAACTTCCCAGGGTCGTAACTTTTGCATACGACCTTTGTTTTAGGCGTGTGATAGCTCGTTGGAAAGGTCTTTTCGAGAACTACACATTATGCCATCAAACTTTGACCCCCTCTATAGTTTGACTATGGCAATCCAAAAAAACATTGTTTAGGGCCCCGAAACGGCCCTGAAAGTACAAAAATATGTGCTGACATGAAAAATTCCAAAATAAGTCAGTTGGATTAGGTGGGAGACCACCAGTTTCCACCTGGAAGATGTGAAGGGCTTCAAACAGACCCAGAAGTGTAGACCCCACAATTACAAATAAGTACAGAATAACGTGTTGAACTTAAAACTGTCAAGAGGAGCCAGTTAGAATAGGTGGGTGGCCACCAATATCCACCTAGATCAGTCCTCCCCCCTTATGAAGCAATGGTCTGCATTGTGTTGAGTTCCCCCATAAGGTGAGGAAACTTCTGTTGAATTTGTCCCTGGGTGAGCCACTTGCCTTGGTGTAGGAGTTTCCCTGCCTTGACAACTCGATAAAGCTAGATCCTCTGTTGGCGAGTGCCCTTGAACTGTGTGTCCACTATCTTATCAGTGGATGCATGTTCCATGCAGTCAAGGTTGAGCTATGTTGGTCTTAGTTGTTCTGCGATCTATGATGTGTGCAATAATGGTGGAGCATATGGTCGAAGGAGGTCTGCATTGAACATTGGGTGCAAGACAAGGAAGGGTGGAGTGTTGATCTCAAAAACATTTCTACCCACAACCTTGGTGATAATGTAAGGCCCATTGCATAGTGGGCAGAGCTTTTAATGGGGCCATGTAAGGCGCTCTTTCTATAGATGTAACCAGACCTTGTCTCCCACCTGAAACTGGTGCGGTAACTTGTGTTGATCATGGTGTTTCTTTGTACTTAGCATTGGATTTCTGCAAAATCTCATGGACCTGTTGGTGGATGTGTTGAATTCGCTCAATGAATCTAGTGCCTTTACCGACATCAGAATGAACATGAGAATATTCTTCCTGTGTGGTTGCAAGAGGTAGTGCAAAATCAATGGGATATAAGGGTTGGAATCCCAACCCCACCTAAAATGGGCTATGGATGGTGGAGCTATGGAGAGCCATGTTGTAGTTGTGTTGAACATAGGGAAGACTCTCATCCCATGTATGTGGATGATTAGAGTTGTACATGCACAGGATTTGCACAATCATATGATTGACAACCTCTGTTTGGTTGTCGGTTTGGAGGTGGAAAGCAGTGGATTTAGTGAACTTGGTGTCCAACAGTGACCAAAGACTCAACCAAAATGTGTTGAGGAACCTATTGTCCTGATCAGAGATGATGGTATATGGTATCCCAAAATGGACCCACATGCATTCGAAGAAAATCTTGGCAGTATCTTCCATTGTGATTCTCTTCTTGCATGTTGTGAGGATGGCCATCTTCAAAAACCGATCAACTACCACAAATACACAATCATTGCCTTGCTTGGTGGACGGAAGGTCAGACATATAATCCATCTAGATGGATTCACAAGGCCTCTCGGGAGTAGGAAGAGGGGTGTATAATCCTTACTTCTTGATGGTTGGCTTGGCAATGGCACAAGCAGTGCAAGGTCTGATATACTTGTTGACATCATGTCGAAGTTTTGGCTAATAAAAATATTTCTGTAGAATGGCCACAGTTTTCTCCACGCCAAATGTCCTGCCAACCAACTATAGTGAGACTCCCAAATCAACTTTGCACACTCGTTTGGAGGAACATAGAGATGGCCTAGATGGCATAACATTCTGTCCTAAATGTGAAAATCGGTGACATCCGCGCCTATACCCAAGAGCTGATAGGTGGTGGCGAAATCTGGATATTGTTGATGGCCACTCACATGCCTCATGTCCACAGGAATGGAGGACGGTGGTGAGTGCAGCCACGAGAGGTCAACTGAGGTAGTCAGTGACACAGTTTGTGCTCCTTGTCTTATACTTGATGTTGATATGGAATTGCTGCAAGTAGGTGGACCACTTCTGATGGCGGTCGTTTTGTAACTTCCCATGTGTCTGTATGAACTGCAGAGGCTTGTGATCAATGTGGATGATTGTCTCCTTTCCCAGAATGTAATGTTTCCATTTATGACAAGATTGTACAATGGAATACATTTCCTTGTCACAGGTGGGGTATTTCTAGACAATATCTAAGAGTGTCTCACTATGGTATGCTACCGGATGACCATGTTGAGTGAGATCTATGCCTACAACATAGTTGGATGCATCAGTCTCAATCTTGAATCATTGTTACAAATTGGGTAAGGAGAGTATTGGAGCTGAGCACAAGCAATGCTTCAGATCATAAAATGCTCGTTGTTTTTACTTCCCCCATGCAAACTTTTCTCTGCCACCTCCCTTGGTCACTTGGTTGAGGGCCCATGCAATATGGGAGAATCCCAACATGAACCGTCGGTAGAATTTGGCTAGTCCCAAGAAGCTTCGAAGCTTGGTTAGTGTGGTCAGGCCTAGCCAGTCATGGATGACTTGAATCTTAGCTAGATCAGCATGTACCCCATGCTCATCAACAATGTATCCCAAGTATTGGACTGTGTTCATGCCAAAGGAGCATTTTTCCAAGTTGGCATATAGCTTGTGATGTCGTAGAGTACTCAAAACCTACCGAATATGCTGCATGAGCTCCTCCCAAGTTCTGTTGAAGATGAGGATGTCATCCAAATATACCACCACAAAAAATTTGGTGAAGGGTCTCAATACATCATCCATTAACCTCATGAAAGTGGTTGGTGCATTTGTTAAGCCAAAGGGCATGACAATCCATTCGAAGAGACCTTCTTTAGATTTGAAAGTTGTCTTCCATACATCAGTTAGTTCGATGGGAACCTGGTGGTAGCCAAACTTTAGGTCAATCTTGTTGAAGAAATTCCCCCCCTTCAGTTGGTCAAGAAGGTCATCAATTATGGGAATTGGGTATCAGTTCCTAACTGTGATTTTTTTTAATGCTCTGTAATAAATGCAGAGCTGCCAGGTCTCGACTTTCTTCTGCACTAGTACAATCAGGCTTCCACAAAGGGAGGAGTTGGGTATGATGTGCCCCTTTTGAAGAAACTCTTGGATCTGACGCTTGATTTCATCATTTTCCATCAATGATCAACGATAGACTGGTCCATTAGGCAAAGGTGCACCGTGGGTTAGATCAATTGGATGCTTGAGTTGGCAGTGCGTCGGTACCCTGATGGTTGAGGAGAAGATGTCTCTATACTCTTCCACGATCCCATCCACTTGCTTATGTTGTAAAGAGAGGCTTTGTGTAGAGGCCACAGATGTGGCGACGAACTTCTTTTTATTGTGAGCCTGGATCACAAAGAAGACGAACTTCCCAATCTATGAAATGACCTTACTGCCTTGCTTAGCAGAGATTAAAGGAATAGCGGTAGGAGGTGCTACCTCTGATATCATGTACAATTGTCTACCTAAAGTAATAATAACATTGTGGGGTCTAGACTCATACAGAGCATGTTGCTTCCATAAATATTATTGTCCTAAAAGAAGATCACAAACTTCAAGGGGATCAATATCACACAATACCTCGTCTTTGAATGGCTTGATGTCACAGGGCAGACGACATTTTTCGTTGACAAAAATATCTCTTCCTTGGCAAAGTCAGTCGATGGTGTAGGGATGCGGGTGCGGTGTCATCGACAGGTCCAACCACTTGATGACCTCTGCTAAGATCAAGTTCTTCTGATTGCCACTATCGACAATGAAATGAAGCAGAGCCCCCTTTACCCACATCTGTGAGTGAAAGAGGCGTTCCCCTTCCTCTGGTTCTCCTGGTTTGCTTGGTTGGACTTTGTTGGTAGTGATAGTGGAACTAGGTTCAACATCGATAATCCGCTTCCCTCCTTTTGGATTTGATTCAGAGTCATAATCGGCCTCTGACTCGAAAGATTTCATCTCGACCATGAGTGACTACTTGGAGCAGCATTCTTCGGTGTTGTGCCAAGGGATTTTATGGTATTCACACCATTTTCCTGTGTCCTTCTTCGACTTCGCATTACCCTTCTTGTGTTGCGGCTTGGACTAGTTGTCCCGAGAGTGGCCATCTTTGCTATGTCCCTTGTTGTGTGGGTTGGGGTCACATTTTTCTTTCTTTGTATGTGAGGAGTTTGCAGATCCAAACTCTCACCTCTTCTGCTTAAATTTCTACTCAATCTTGACAACATATCTATAAGTCATACTCAATGATGCGATGTCGAGAAACTCAATTTTTGTTTGAATGTATCTATGCAAAAATCCATGGTATTTGAGCACCAGATGTCATTAAGATTCTTTGGTACCCAATTTGGTGCCCAGGGTATGGAAAATCTTGGTGAAATATGGCACTGTTTGGTCCCTTTCCTGACGCAGGGTGGTCCATCTTGTGTACTGGTCCTCGTAGGTTCCAACATGGTAGTACTATTCATGACATCCTTGAAGGAATCCCATGTGGGGGAGACCGCGAATATTGTAGATTCCTCTATGGCCCTTTGCTCAAAGTAAGTATCCCACCAGTCCTTAACATGGGGGATGGCCTTGAGGAGTGCAAAAGTAATATTTTCCCTATCAGAAATATTGTGAACTGAAAAATACCCTTAGAGAAGATTCAACCATTTATCTACATCAACCACATCTATCAGTCCTTCAAATAATGGAATATCAAAATTTACATGTACCTTGAAGGGGGTTGCATGGCCGCTTGATGAAGATGCTTCTCCTGCAAGCAGTTGTTGAAGGATCTGTGCAAACTTGTCCATCATTTCATTCCTTTGTCGCGCAAGGTATTCCTAGAGGAACATTTTAAAAGGATATACTGCTCCATCATCTTTCTTTTCATCCCCCGTGGGTTGTTGTCGGGCTTGGCGCAACTGATCTTGCAAAGGCTCGATTGGTTCGAATTCCAACTTCTTGTACCCAGATCTTGTCGGGGACATGCACGAAGAAAAATAAATGAACAGGAGACCGCTTTGATACCATTGATCCATATTTATGAGAAAAATGAACTAACTAACAGACTGAATACAATAACACAGAGATACGGAAAACAACAACATATATCCAGTGAACAATAACTTCTATTGAATAAATGAAATAGGTTGAAACTGTAAAACTGCAGAACTGAAAACAACTTGGTCGAATGGTGGTAGCTATATCTGGGAATAGATGTGGTTGTTACGTGCATTCGTCTAAGTAGAATGATTACAATGAGGCTCCATAGGCCTTTTTAACATTACTCATGAATTCCAAAACCCTAGACATCCAAATACCTAACCCCAAGAGGTGAAACGCCAAAAGTTATGTGGGCCTTGTTGGGTAAGTTGGTACTTCCTGGGGTTGTAACTTTTGCATATGACCTCCGTTTTAGGCGCGTGATAGCCCGTTGGAAAGGTATTTTCAAGAACTACACATTAATCCATCAAGATCTAACTTTGTCTACAGTTTGAATGTGGCAAGCCAAAAAAACATTTTTCGGGCCCCAAATTGACCCTGGAAGTGTAGAAAGATGTGCTGACATGAAAACTTCCAAAATAAGCTAGTAAGATTAGCTAGGCGGCCACCAGTCTCCACCTAGAAGATGTGTAGGGCTAGAAATCTGTGAAAGTGTAGAACCCACAATTACAAAGAAGTATAGAAGAATGTGTTGAACTAAAAATTGTCAAGAGGAGCTAGTTGGAATAGGTGGGTGGCCACTAATATCCACCTGGATCAATTAGTGGCCAGATTTCAATCTACACCTAAAGAGACACATATGAAAGAAATTAAAAGGATTTTTATATATCTCAAAGGCATCTTGGATTTTGGGTTATGGTATCCAAAAATAGAAGACTTCACATCAACTGCATATACTGATGCAGATTGGGCAGGAAGTATTGATGACATAAATAACACTAGTGGAGGAGCATTCTTTCTAGGAAAATGTCTTGTGTCATGGCTAAGTAAAAAGAAACCTTATATATCACTATCTACAACATAATCTGAATATATTGTTGTTTCCTCCAATTGGAATCAAGTAATTTGGATGAAACAAACTCTAGAAGACTTACAAGTAAAGTATGGTCATCCAATTCTTATTAACTATGACAATACCAGTGCTATAAACCTTTCTAGGAATCCTTTCATGCATTCAAAAACCAAGCATATCCCAATTAAATTTCATTTTTTAAGGGAACAAGTTACTTAAAAAGTTGTTAAATTGGAATATGTGGATACTAAAGAACATATTGCATATATATTCACAAAACCTTTACCTAGGAGTACTTTTGAATGCCTTAGACATAAATTGGGGGTAATATCCATATATAATTAAATTTCACAAGCTTCATCAGAAAAGCAGTACATGGATAGGGGGAGTATACCCTCAGGGAGGGGCAAAGAAATATCCCTTCTGTCATTGTTGTCAAAGGGGGATAATAAACAAGAAAACCCAATTAAAATTGAAAATAAGGGGTTTTTAGTTTGTTGCCATCGATGCCAAGGGGGGGCAATGTTGGATATGGTGTTGTCATTGATGTCAAAATGGGTCAATATGGTCATTATTATCAATGGATATATGGTATTGTCATTGATACAAGCTCGTGCATTATCAAAATCTTATTGTGCAGTCGTTGTCGTCTCCCCAAGACTACTACTCTGTTAATTTCATGTGTGAGCTTGATTACATGCATTCATATTAATGTATGTATATCTGAAACAAAGAGTGAAAGCCATGATTTAGTCTAAGAATATTAATGGTTTTTCAAGAGTTCATTGTGCAGATTACCGATATTTACGACAAACTCATGAAGAAAGGAGAGGCCTTCAAGATTGTGTTAGTCTACAATGACGACGAGGAAGAAGACTTTAAAAAATATCATGCGAGCATATCATGGCTTGCTCTGCCATTTGGAGATAGGATTTGGTCTAAAATGCATTAGTACTTTTAAATTAAGTGTGTCCCAACCTTGATTTTTATAGGTCCATATGGAAATTTTATTACAGATGATGGCAGTTGTGCGGTGTCGATCCATGCATCCAAATCTTATCCCTCCACAGATAGTCACCTTGCAATCCTGCAAAGGGAGATGGACGAGATAGTAGAGAAATATAGTGGTGGTTGGATTGGACAATCAGGATTGATTGAGAACAGATTGGATGATCCATAATCATTTAGGGTTTGGTTGGAAGTTGACCAGAGTCAACACAAACATGGACCCAAAGAGTTAATTCAAATATGCCCTTATATTTTTTGTGTCCATCGTCGATTGGATCGAACAGTCCACAATCATTTATGGTTTGGTTGGCAGTTGACCAGAGTCAACACAAAATTGGACACAAAACTTTTATCAAAACCATTTTATTTTATTTCAAGTCCACCATTGATCAAGATCAGACGACCCTCATTATTTCACATTATGTTTACTATTGACCAAAGTAACAATAGACTCGGACGTGAAAATATAATTCAAATACACATGTATATTATTCATCCATCGTTGACTAGAGAGACTATAATCAACAATGATATTGGCATGACCAAGTTTGACCTCGTGAAAAACAAGGAACCATTGCCATATCTAGCACAAAAAGAATGTTTGATGTTCCTACAACTGGTGTAATTGTTAGCATGATAGAAAAATTTGCGATGGGTACTACTCTGCATATTTGATTAAACAAATTGTGATGACCTAACATAACGATGATGAACAATATATCTGGTAAATCACTTATCAATGGAAGATAAGGAAGTTTTAGATGATAACAAAGGAGCTTAGTTTGGATGTTGGTTACACAAGGAGCGCTTTTGAGGTTGTGGGGCATGATTTGGAAATGTTCCCAGCCGTGGGGGCTGTCAGTTCAGGTGGTAGTGGCCCCAGTATTGGGGACCTTGTCGAGGGGGGGAGCTGGGGATCGTCCCCAAAGGAATCATTAGGTATTAGTATCAACAATGCCTTTTCACTGTTAGATGTTATTATTGATGTGGACAGTAACCTTGGGGGAGTGGTGAAGGATGTGGGTGATTTCACAGGGATTGAAGTGAAAGGTAGGGAGGGCACGGTACATGAACCCTCATTGGAAAAAATCTTGCTCTACAAATCGTACAAGGAAAGGTTATCAAAGGTCCAGAAGGGTGATGGGGGTAGGAAAACTTATTCACTCAAAGGAACTGAGTGTGCTCGTGACAAGAAAAGTATTGAACGCTTGGTATTTGGGAATGATATAGATATGGACAAGGTGGTGGAATTATCTGAATAGGTGCTGGTCGATAGATTTATGGGGGGGGAATTGGGTATGGATTTCTTGAGGGAATGGGTTGATTCAATTTGGAATAGAAATATTTCAAAGATGCCAATCATCCGACTATTGGAAAGAGGATGGTTTGCTTTTATTTTTTCTTCCAGGGAGGATGTAAACTAGGTTTTGTTGAAGGTTTGGAGTGTGGAAGGGACGCCTATTGTTCTCAAAAGGTGGAATCCAACCTTTTATTCCAAGAAGGAGCGGGTGGATTAGCAACCCATATGGGTTCATTTGTCGTGTCTTCCTGTGCAGTTCTGGAACTCTGTCAGGTTTGTAGTGATTGGGAATAAGCTAGGTAGTTTCATTGAAGTGGACATGTATTTTGAATAGTTAGGTCATATGTCAGTGGCTAGGATCCTAGTGTGGCTAGATCTTCGGTCGAGTCTACTTCAGGAATTGGTTACTAAATCATCATCTGGGTATTTTGTGCAGACACTAGACTATGAAGGTATTCCCTTCAGATGTCACAGGTGTCATGTCTATGGTCACGAGGTTGTGGATTGTAATTTACCTTTCCAAGGAAAATCTCGCGTCAATAAGGGAGATGAGCAACTAATTGAACATGTGAGGTCGTCTATGGATGTGATATTGAAGGAAGGTGGATTTGAGGTGGAGACAAAGGATCTTCATGCAGAAAAGGAAAGCTCAAGGACCCCCATCCTCCCTGTGGAAAAAGCTTCGGTCCCTTTAATTGTGGAAAATAAAAAGATCTTACATCAAACTACGAAGGCTAGCCAACGGGCGCTAGATTTGTTGGGTAAGTGGTCTCTTGGCGCCACTTCATCTATATTTTCTTCATTTTTTGATTCATTGGTTTTGGATGGGGTTTTGGGAGTCTATGGTTTTTTTTCTCACAGGGGTTTGAATGGGTCTTCTCATGCGAGCCTAGCACTTATCCTCTTCTAGTGGTGATTGGTATCCTCCTCCTTTAGTCTCTATGTTGGCCACTAATTTGGGAACACTGGTATATGGTGTTATTTTTTCATGTTTGGTTTCTTCCTAGGATACTTTGGTCACTTCTATAGTAGCAGGGGTTTCTAGTCCCACTGTACCTGGGCTGTCCAATGGTATTTTATCCCCCTCTTTGTATTCTTAGGTCTCCTCTAGTAATAATCCTACTCTTTGTGTTACTTCGTCGGTCTCCATTAACTTATCCTCAGATGACAGCAGGGTTCGATATACACTTCGAAATAGGTCCATTATCAAAGAGGATTTTTCTGTGGGTGGGTAGGATGCACAAGGGGGCATGGATTGGGGTCTTCTTCTCATGCTTATATGTATGGCAGAGATCAAGGTAGAAAGTCTCACATTTTCTTAGCTCGATATCTGGCCAGGATTAGTTTGACATCAGGTAGGAAATCATCCATCGAATGGGCGCTTAGAGAAAAGCAAACCCACAGGGAGATTACCTCATACAAATCTTGTCTTTCAAATGTCGAGGGTTGGTGAACCCGACAAAAAAATCATCCTTAAGGATATTGGTGGATTTAATATCACCGGAGGTTATTTTGCTACAAGAAAATCTGGGGGTTAGTGAATCAATGATGTCGGTACTTGAATCCTTGCTTCCTGGATGGGATTTTGCAGCGATGGAAGCCAGGGGTTGTTCTGGTGTTTTAGCTACTAGGTGGTTATTAAATAAGTTTAACTGAGAGAGTGTTTGGGTATTTGAGTCGAGGATCGGTTTGAACTTATTCTCAACAAATTTGGATCGCTCTATGACTATTGTAAACGTCTATGGACCCTATGTAGACAGACAAATATATTGGAACTTCATTGCTAGGTGCTCTCGGTTGAGTGAGAGGGAGATTATTATTGGTGGTGACTTCAAATTCTCATTAGGGGTTGCAGAGGTTTTGGGACCTCGAGTTGTACCAGACCCTTTAACCAACTATTTTTTAAACTTGTTGGATCAGTATACAGCCCACGAAATTGAATCTGAATTGGCGAAATAGAAGGGTTGGCGTAGACAGGGTGGCTAAGAGACTGGATCGATTCTTGTTGGTAGAGAGATTGATTGAGTCTTTGGCATTACTCAGACAATGGGTGGCATGTGGTGGTGAATCTGATCATGGTCCGATTATGCTAGAGTTATGCAGTAGGGGAAGGAGAGCCCCTAGCCCCTTTAAAAAAATTTAGGGTTGGTTAATGGATCCGAAATATCAAGCTTTAGTTCGAGGTATGTAGAATCTGGTTGCTATTGATCATCAAACTCCAGCGGCTATACAATTTTTGGGGAACTTAAATAGGATTAAACAAGCAACTATTTCTTGGGCACATGAAAAAAATATTAAAGAGGAATAGGAATTAAGACACAATGAACAAACTCTTCAGGAGATGTAGGAAGGTTTTGGGCAGGGGTTTCATACCCAAGATGATAAGGAGAATCTGGTTAATTTGGAAAAAAGGCGAAGAACTTTATTGGAGGAAAAAGAAGCTCTGTGGAGGTTAAAGAGTCGTGTTATTTGGCTTATTGTGGGGATGAAAATACTAAATTCTTTCAAACTTACACCAAAGGCAGGAAAATGGCTAATACGATTTGGGGATTAAAGATGAGGGATGGAGAAGTTGTCAACTCTTTTGAAGGTCTGGCTACCATGGGAATTGAACACTTTTGTGACCTCTTCAAGGTCCAGGAGAAGTCATCTATTACTGAAATTGTACAGGTTGTCAGGTTATTTCCTTGCTTTGTGAAGGAGGAAGACAATCAAATTTTAATGGTCGTTGTCACTGAGAAGGAACTATTGGAAATTATCCACTCTTTTCAAAAAGGGAAAAGCCCAGGGCCTGATGGTTGGCCTATAGAATTTTACCTAGGTTTCTTCGATTTGTTAGGACAATATGTAATGAAGGTGGCAGAGAAATCATGAGTGAATGGCCATATTCATGACCCTTTAAACTAAAATTTCATTGCCCTAATACCAAAGCTAGATAATCCCTCCTCTTTTGATGATTTTCGCCCAATTTCTTTATGTAACTGCCTTTACAATATTATTTCAAAGGTTATAAGTAGAATATTAAAAATTATACTCTTGAGGAATATTTCAAGTGAACAATTTGGTTTTTTGGGAGGAAGGTAAATACATGAGGCAATTGGGGTAGCACAAGAAGGCCTGCACAGTATGAAAACCAGAAATATCATAAGGGTTGTTGTGAAAATAGACCTTTCAAAATCATATGACAGAGTAAATTGGATTTATATTAGGATGTTATTGATTCACCTAGGGTTTGGGGTGGAATTTACAAATTGGGTGATGGGGTGTTTGTCATCGGTATCCTTCTCTATTATGCTTAATGGTTCAATTTCCTCTTTTTTTCATGCTGATAGAGGTCTACAACAAGGGTGCCCCTTGTCACCTTTACTTTTTCTCTTGGTGGCAGAAGGCCTTAATCGTTTTCTGGTAGAGGGAAAGAACTCTGGTAGTTTCAAAGGGATCAAAATTTCTCCTGGTTTGTACATTTCTCAGTTTCGCTTTGTAGATGATATATTAATTTTTTGTGATGGATAGAGGAGAGATACTGACAAACTGTTTGAAGGGATCACTCTCTTTAAAAGGGTCACTGGTATGTTGATCAATGATCAGAATTCCAACATCACTTTTGCATCATTGGAAGCAGATGATATGCGATATATTTTTATCTCAGATCGCCTTCCAGGTGCTTGAACTTGAGGCGGGGCTGGAATATCTCGGTTTTCAGTTAAAACCAAATGACTACAGAAAGATAGACTAGATATGGTTTATTGCAAAATTAGAAAAAGGTTAAAGGTTTTGAGTCACAAATGGTTGTCAAGGGATGAGAGACTAGTATTGAGTAAGTCAGTTCTTGAGGCAATCTCGGTCTATTGGATTTCTTTGTCGTGGATTCCAAAGGGCATCCTGGAAAAAGCAAGGAATTTTTTTTTCCTATATATGGAGGGGAAATAAGGAAAATCAAGTGTTGTCGTGGGTTCGATGGGAGAGAATTAAGATTCCGAAGGCTTTAGGGGGATGGGGATTAAAAAACATTTTTTTATTCTCCAAAGCTCTTGCAGCAAAGTGTTTGTGGATATCGATCAACTCATCGAGCCTCTGGCCTAAAGTTGTACAACATAAATATATTGTACCTCTTTCACTTCTTGATTTGATTAGGAACCTAAGAAAAAGAATGTTAGGCATCTCTATTATCTGGAAAGTAGTCATTAAGGCCTTCGACTTGATCGGGAATGGCCTGGTTTGGACGGTTGGATCAAGAAATTTGGTCTGGATTGGCTTGGATCCGTGGGTTGGCTACAATCAGGGACATATACTAAATGTTGGAATATGCTCACAGTTGGAGTGTGGGGGTTTTTATTACTTAGCACAAGTTGGGGACCCAACCACATCCACTTTATGGCACAAATTCTGGTTGACTGGGCATATGCTAGGTCTCATTGGGGATGATCCAATTCAATGGGACAGGTATATTTGGGCATTACAAAGAGCCAATATATGATTGACTGATCAGGAGGATGAGCTACTCTAGGATGGTGACCCGGTAGCGATATATACTCCAAAAGCAGGATATGTTCAGCTCAGTGTGGATTTACATCAGAGAGAAACAATTTGGTGGTGGAAGAAACTCTGGAAGCAATGCTGCCCAACAAAAGAGAAAATTATGGTATGGTCAATCTTGGAGAATAAATTACCAACTTGGGATAATCTTCAAAAGAGGAAGTTCAATGATCTGGGTTGGTGTACGCTTTGCAAAGACCAAGATGAGACAGTGGATTGTCTCTTTATGTGTTGTGATTTCACCAAGGGTGTTTGGGCAGATTCACTAATCTTGTCGAATACACTTGGGCGCTAGCAGGGTATTTCTTTTGATGAAGCTTTGAAAGATTGGTTATTTGTGAGGGGGAACTTTGATCATAGGGATTTTCCTTTCATAATTGCATGGGGAATTTGGATGGCATAGAAAAATTATTTATTCTGAGATGAGGTCATTTCAACATTTAGAGTGGCAACAAATTGTCTTGGTATTCTTGATTTTTATAAAAAAATTGGGAGGAGAGGGGCTCGACCTTACCCGTATTAATAGGGAGGAAATTATTGACTTGGCCAGGCCATGGGCATATTTTGACGGGGCTACTTTAGAGGATCAATTTATCTGTTGGGGGGTGGTTGTCTATATCTTTCCACTACTCATTTATTTATTCTCAAGTTAGGATTGGGGGCTGGAACAAATAATTATGCTGAGCTCTTACCGTTAAAACTTGTGTTATTATTTTTTATGGAAAAGGGCTACAAAACTTTATAGGTTTTCGGTGACTCAATGCTAATCATCAACTGGGAAAATGGAGCTCAAAGATGTCACATTTCTCATCTAGTGCCAATTTATGAGAAAGTTTTGAGAATCATCAATGTTTTTTACTCTATCTCTTTTACTCATCTATACAGAGAGCATAATCGGTTGGCAAGCATGCTTTCTAAAGAAGCCTCATAGTTAGAGTATGGTGGTTGGTATATTGAAGAACAGTCAGCAACAACCATCCACGGTTTCTATCACAGACCTTTTCATGAAGTCCCAAACTCTTAAAAATTTATGATCATCAATACGATATTTTGGTGTTTTTTTTGCCAAATTTTGTATAATTTATAGAATAATTGACAGTCAATCTGTCAGACTTTTATAATTTGTAGACAATGTATAATCTTTTGGATAGTTGGGGACACTGGATGTATAGTATTCGGTTAGTTTTGCATTATTTCTATGCAATGATGCTTATACTGCATCGACAGGCATGGTTCTTATCCTTTTACTTGATAATATATGAAAGGCTATTATATATAGCTTGTATATATATGTGAATGTAATTTTGTTTCCACATAATGAAATTACAAATTTTTCCGAGGAAAAAAAAATCAAAGGAGCTTATATCATTTAGAAGTTATCCAAAAGATTGAAAGATAGAACCTCCCTTATCGAAGCACCCAAGATTCCCATTGCAGCTATAAGGTTTTTGGCAAGTGAAGGGATAAATGTTGAACAACTTACAAGGGATTTGAGGTCTTTTAATTTAAACCAAAATTTTAATAACAAAATATTAACATTGTTGTAAAATAAATGAAAAGGTGCAATGTTTCATTAAAAGGACACGATGGTTCAATTTCATACATGTTGGAAGACTGTATAAACAGAAAGGTATGGTGAAAGAAGAGTGTCTTTGTGGTCTAATTTGGAAGATCAAAACA
>ML812802.1:0-18047 GCA_009831015.1 Picea engelmannii
GCCCAGTAAGAAGTTAGGGCGCGGGTTGCTTGTTTTTAAGTGAATTTTGAGGAATTACTCAGCATGGCTTTGGCTATGAAGAGGCATGAGTTGGCCTGATGCCAGGTAAACCTGTATGGTGCATTTTAGGGTTATAACACTGACTACCAAGAGGTCAATTGGTATGTCACCATACCAGTTGGTCTATGGTACTGAGGCCGTTTTCCCAACTTCTCTGGGAGTTACCGTCATGAAGTTACTTCAAGAAATACAAGCTGAGCCAAATGACTCCCAGAGACGAATCAATCAAATGATTCATTTGCAGCAGACTAGAGAGGAGGTTTTCAACAAAACGCAAGTCATCCAAGAGAACATTAAGAATATCTTTGACAAACGAACCAAGGAAGATGACTTCGAGCTGGGAGACCTGGTATTGAGATGGGATGCCAGGAATGAGGATAAGGGAAAGCACGGGAAATTTGATCATCTGTGGACTGGACCCTACAGGATACAAGCTTTCAGAGGAAAAAACACCTTTTTGCTAAACAACGCTGATGGATCAGATCTGCTAGGAGCACTTGTGAATGGCAGAATGCTGAAACATTATATCTCTCCCCAGTAAGAGATTGGAAGAACTCACTCTCCATTGTACATACTGGATTTATTTTTCATCCTTTATGTGCATTTTCTGAACTGAGGAATATTGGTCAGTTGGTTGAAGCCCGAAGAGAAGGCCCTAAGCTGCTGGTCACTGTTTTTCAAAACATTTCCTGAGAAAAAGACCAACTAAGGATACTAGACAGATAGGCTCGAAATGATAGGGAACTGGATTCTTGGCACTTAACAGGGCAAGTACCATCCCTAGGTGGAGCTGCTGTTATCACCCCATAAAATATGGGAATCAACTTATGACTAGGATATTTTGGATATTATCTATATATAGTGCTCTTATTGGGAATCCATTTTTCATTTTTGCAAAAGAAAAAGATAAAAGAAAAGAAAAAGAGAACATAAAAGAAAATAAAAAGAGAAAGAAAAAGAAAAGACGGCAAAAAGATTTGAAATAAAATCCCCATGCAACAATAGTGACTTGGTCATACCTTTCAAGCATGACCAAGTCTTTTTAAATTTCAATATTGTTAAAACTAGTGAATACACCTAATCAGACCATCTAATCCTGTTCAGGTAACCCCTAGGTTAGAACTAGTGAATACACCTGATCAGACCATCTAAGCTTGGTCAAGTAGCCCCTAGGTTAGATTTAGTGAATACATCTGATCAGACCCTCTAATCCTGATCAGATAGCCCTTAGGAAAAATAATACCTTATCCCAACAGTCTAATCTGGGTTTTTCGTCTTGTGGAGTAGGTTACAGTGTAGACTAATTGCTTGGTCTGCCTTGCCTAACTAAAACCCTCCCGAAGAAAGTGCTACCTCAAGTCTTTCCTTGCCTAATTCTAGTCGAAATAATGTCCCCCTTGGTGGTATTTACGATAAAATCAAAGAAAAACCCATAAAACACACCTAATCCTAAGTTTTTCCTACATATGACATTTACTGCCCTCGACCTATGCTTCATTCACCTTTCAATGGTTCAGATCTCATCGCTCAGTTTGACGGTTCACGGAGCATTCCGGACCCCCCTTAGTGTTCTACTTTTAACCCAAGGGGGGGGGGTCCGAAATCGATGGTAATACTTATGCAAATCTGAACGGTCCAGAACAGAGTGCGTAAATCTACGGCTCACATTTGATTCTGGACCCCCCCCTCCATTCTGCCTTTAACGGAGGGGGGGGGTCCGGAATTGGTTATAACGCAGGTGCAGATCTGAATGGTTCTGAACGGAGCACCCAAATCGACGATCCACATTGGATTCCGGACCCCCCCCCTCCATTCTGCCTTTAATAGAGGGGGGGGGGGTCCAGAATTGTTATTAAAAAGTGCGTAGATCTAGACGGCCTTAAGACAAGCATGCAGATCAACGACTCATGACTGATTTTTGACCCCCCCGGATGTTCTGTCTTTAGCCAAAGGGGGGGGGTCCGGAATGAATATTCCTGTGGCGGGCCCCTCGATTACAGGTGGCATTGTTCTAATGGTCCAGAGGTCACATCCCCCACATGCTATATGACTCCCATATGACCCCTGGATGTCATCCTCCACTAGGCCCACTAGACCCACTTGCTACTGGGGTCGGGTCACTTCCCATAACCTCTGTCAGTCCAGGTTGTCAGTCCCATAACTCCCTTCACTCATGATCATCCCCCTTTGGCGACTTCACCCCCAATCACAAACCTCCATGTCAGTCATCCGTATACTTTGGCCACCGTCACCTGCTATATCACCACAAGTGGCCCGTTGTCCATTAATAATAGGATAATATGCCCATTGTCATGCTGACCATTTTTCCCGCGTCCGACAGACCCAGATTTGAATAAAAGCACCGTTGTGCCCATTTGCACTCTTTATTCATCCCTCGTGCCAGAACCATCCACCGCACCAAAGAACATATCTATCATCTTCCCATTGCTTCCCGGTCATTCTCCTCCACCCCCAGTAGACCCCACTAACGTTTTTTGTTGCAGGTATAGTTACTGAGATGGTGTCTAAAATGAAGCCAGCTGAAGAGGAAGAGAATCCGTTCATTCCTCCTCCAGTTGACTTGGATAAAATTCCCCTGGTCGACAAGGACCGTCTGATAGCCGATACCGTATGCAGTTTCGACTTCTCTGATCTCCAGTCGTGGCTCCGGGAGGTTTTCCTAGACCAGAGCGACGAAATTGGACTCTGGGAGTCCAATTTACCTCTGTACCTCTTCCCTCAAATCCATAATTTCCCCGAATTTGCCCTCCATTGCCAGGTCCACTACGTCCCTGACCAGAAAGCCATTGCTTCCTCATCTGGGAATGTCCTCTTTTTCATCACCCCAGAGGATATCGACCAAATGCTGCAAATCACTCGAGCAGAAGCTGCGTCACCCTTTAACTTAGAAATCCTCACCGAGCTGTACCAGAAAATGACCTTCCCACAAAGAGCTCAAATTTTCGAGCTTTTCCTTCCCACTTCAACTCCAATCGCGTCCACCAATCCCCCGTACCCCTCGTCTATGTTCTCTACCAAAGGGACTCAGATTATTTCATCTTTGTGTGCCCTACTTGGGTATTATTCTGATCAGTGGGTGGACGAGCCCCTCCTGGGCTTCCTATCTATCTTCTCAAATGACGAACAACCGACCACGCAGTTCGATTACGGCACTTTCCTAGCCCATAATATCCATGAGCAGTTCGTAAATTTCCCCACCAAAGGCATGTTTATGTAATCATCCATTCTGGCTTACATGTTCCTCTATTTCCAAGACGACAGTTTCAACTTCTCCATGCAGAATATGAACGCCGACGGGAAGCCCCAGGAGAAGAGGCCTCGACAGGAATCATCTCCTCCTGTGACTGAGGTGTCTTCAGAGGAATTCCACATTCACTCCAATAAGCTGAAGAAAGTCTCAACTCCCAGCACTACAACAGATGCTACCACAGTGACTACCATAGTGGCCACCACTGGGGCCAAGCAATTTAGTTTCCCTTTCGGCTCCAGTCAGCATAAAGAGGGAACGAAAGCGATAGAGCCCAAAGATTCTCCCTTGGATACTCCGCCAAGCAAGACTGGGCCCAAGCTGGGCATTTTTGAAAAATATGACTTGATCAAAAAGAGGAACCAGACGCTCACAAGCAGCACCTATGCACAGTTCCAGAAGCAGTCCTCCACTGCCCAGCATAGACTCCTTTTAGCCTTTGATACAGAAAAGGGTAGGATGCATATGGAATTCCTACAAGCACAGGTGGCGGATCCCAAGGTAATGTCTGATTACAAGAGGGCCACGTTCGAGTTTCAAACAAAGGATGTGCATCCGACAGATCAGATGGATCTACACAAGCAAACATGAGAAATGATTTTTCACACTTTGGCCCACACTTCAACTTCTGCATCAAAGTTTCAGGTCGCTTTGAGCAATTCCCAGACTCAACTGAAGTTGGAGAAAATATCTTCCTTCGCGAAAGATAATTGGATAAAGACACTGGAGGAGCTGGTCCTCAAAATAGGTTACGATCTTGCAAACGTCAAGGACGCTGAGGAAATGATTAAAAAGAAGAATGATGACATCGCCTCATTGAGAAAGAAGCTAAATATCCCTCCAACGGAGGACCCACAGACGAAAGAAATAGCTGAAAGGGAAGGCGAAAAGGATGAACTGTTGAAATTACTCCTAGAACAGAATGCGCAGTTAAAGGAGATGGAAGCAGATATGGAGAGACTACTCAGGGAGAAAGAGCAGGAAAAGCCAATGGAAGGCATTCCGTTGAGTGCTATCCCAATTGCAACACCAACGGTGACAGTCATTCCATCTGCAACAGCAGTTGCCCTTCCAGAAGGAGCTATAGACCTGGCCAGGTCTATGGAAAGAATGAACCTGCAAGAGTCGAAAATCAGCAGGATTAAGAAAGAATTGGAAAATCTCCAAGAGCTGAAGACTTCCTTTCAGACGAGTCTGTCAAAGGAGAAGCAGGTCAATGAGCAGATCAGTAGGGAGCTGCAGTAGCTCCAAAAACAGACATTGGCTGGAAAGACCTTGGCTGAGGTTAAAGAACTTGTGTGGACATATATTTCTAAATCCATTAATGAAATCTGGCCAATGGTTCAGATCATGTTCGAACAGAATGAGATGCTCGAGAGGAGAAAACAAGCTGTGGAGAAAATCAGAACCGAACTGGGAGACATGCCAGCACAAGCGAATGAAATCATAAGATTCTTGAATTCTAAGACCCGGGAGGAACTCGAGGAATTGAAAATCGAAGACCGAACCGAGACCATATTGGAGGTGAAAAGAGTTCTAACCAAAAAAGGTCTCATTCTTCAACTGGAAGAGAAGATCCAAGTCATGGACCAAGGAGTGCAGAGGTTCTTCAGTAAAATAGATGCTCTGCAAAGAAAAGGCTGCCTGGCGTGAAGGTCATAAATGACAAATTGATGACGCTCCCGGATTATAAGAAAAGGCTGATCGAAGTCTCCAAGGACAGTTCTAAGTTTGCAGGAATACAAGAAGATATCACAGGAACAACCTTCATGGATGCTTTGCAGTTGGATATCAGTATCCAGCATGAAATCAAGCACATTTTCGTCGTCAAGCCTACATTTTCTAAGTACACAGACATGGATGACGTGTACCAGAGACTGCTTAAAATCACAGTGCCAGGTCATATCAGATGGGAAGAACTGTGTGATCTACTAGATTATTAGATAAGCTGTCACTTCCAGTCAGTTGTCCTGGCAGCATAGGTTGCGGAGGCGCCTCACCAATGGCCTACCCTTGAAATTCAGTATACAGTTGTAATGAGTCATCGAAACAGTTTTGATTAGTTAAGATAGTTAGCCTAAAAATAGTATGAGCACGTCCTGATCAGTTATGACAGGAGCGTATGTATTTTGTCTTATAAATAGATCATTTTCCAATGTATTGAGGGTTGTTGATTCGCACACCCGATTGCCGTCAAGCTGTATCATTTTTGAAGAGACTCACCATTAATAAAGAAGAGGCATTTTACAGGATTCTTGCGTATGTTCACTGGTGATGTGATTCCATGAGTTAATGTTTTCTTTCTCCGTATTTCATTTTGTTGTCTGAATCTAATCTTTACGAATAGCGTTAAGTTACAGGATTTATCTATGATACCCTGCTTCCGATTCTAGATATTTAAGTGTTTATCTTCTAAATATCTTCAATTAAGAGATTCTTAAGTGCTTGTTAGTTGAAGTTATTTTCCTCATCTGTTCTTCCATTCATCATTTAAAATACGAAAAGATCCAGTGAATGTATTACCTCGCCCTGTGAAAAACTTCTTTGGCGTTTCTGGTTATTTCTCAGAATTGATTAAACACTGACCCCATAGCCCAATGGAGGTGTAGTTTGTCTCAACCAACTTTAAAAACCCTTTACAACAAAACCAATGATTTCTTTAGCTAGCCTAATATCTTATTTTAAAACAAAGCTAAATTATATAGAGAGATCCCTCTCTGGAGCTGGAAGGGCTAGATCCCAGCTCTAAAAGCGGTTGGTTAAGGTTACCTTAGTAAATTTCTTTTTTTTCGACCTCTAGGAAATTTACCAAGTGCTAACAGGACTGACGACTATTCCCCCAAGCTGTACTGTTTTTTGTGGTGACCTTAGTGTCCTATCTCTCTAGGTTCTTACCCAAGGTGACTGTGGAGGGGAAATTCTTCACGGTACCTGGAATCGACGTTGATCAAACTCACTCGGGCTCCTTGGAGGGTATACCCACGATTATGTGTGGGAGCTTGCACCAGGGCGTAAGTCTGTTAATTAGGTCGTCAACGTAACTTTTACACCTTAGCCCCACCCCTTCTCGTCTTGTTGTTGCGACGTTGGATTTCATCACCAACTAGTGGCTTCGAAATTACAAGGTATTGTTTGCTTGGTGATTGCTTCTTAGATTTTGTTTACTAGTGAGTTTTGTTTATTTCTTGAAGTTGACCTTAGGAATTTTCTCGCGGAACTTGTCACTTGTTTACAATTTCTCCCCAGCGACGTTCTCGTAGAATGAAAGGATTATCTCCAGAGCATCTGGACGATCCTCAACCTACTGGTACACCTGAGAGTTCACCCCATCAGACTGAAGTCCCTGTGGTTACTTCACCACAAGGGGAAACCAGTGACGTTCCAGTTGTCACCACACCACTGCCACAAGTCGAACGAACTGATTCTCTAGAAGAATTTCGAGTTACTAACACTATAGAGGACTATCACATTCGTCGTTGTGAACGACCTGTTGGATGAGTAAATCCTTCTAAAGAAACCATTGTTACATCTTCTAAATCAACTGTTGGGCCTTCTCACGATGTAGTAGGCCAAGATCCTTTTTGGTCAGGTAATTTCCGTCAAGTTATTTTCAGTACAGAATCACCCCCCGTTTACAAAATCAACCCTCCTATGTCTCCTGAGATAGAGACTACACCCGAGACTACCACTTATTGTTTTTTTCTTCCTCCCGATATGGCCCATCTCACTAATACTACGAGTGTCCAAACCGAGGTAACTACAGCTACTCTAGCTTCTATCAATACCCAGCGAATTCCTGATGTCATCCTGACATTACCACCCGGTTACCATGCGCTAAATGCGTTGTTGAATTCTACCAATCCAACACCTCCTCAAACCCCAGCCGGTTCTCCAGGTGGTCCTCCTTTTCCTGGGCATCCTATCCCCAGTTTCATCTCGACACTCCCTCAGTTTCCTTCTGGTAATACTAACCCTAGTGGTACTATCCCAACTGTTGCAACAAACCCGCATATTCCTGTGGGTGGACAGAGTGGTATGGTTCCTTTTCCTTTTCCCAGACACAACACAGTTACTATGCAACCCACGGTTGGCACGCAACTTCCGGGTGGAACTATACCTATAGTAGGGGGACCAACCTCCCCTTTTGGACAAAATATACCCCCTGAGTTGGCCCAGTATTGGACTCAACTTCTACAGAACTTTCCTCAAAATGTTGGGGGGAAACAAACTGTCCCTACAGTGGGTCAACCTTATCTAGGTGTAACCAATCCTATTTGGGGTTCGAGTCAGACTACTCAACCCCAGGTCCCTACTCAAACTCAAGGTTACAATCCTTGGGGTTACTATCCTATCCGTCCACCATAGAGTCAACCATGACCTTCCCTCTATGGACAGTCTTCTTATGGTCCTACTGGTTTGCCAACAGGGATTCTACCCCAAAGACATCAGTACCCGCAAGTAAACCAACAATTCCCTTTTCTTGCTACTTTGGATTTGCTAGATTTGTCTAGGATCCTCAATGATCCTATTCGTCACTCTCCCCAATGGCCTGCTATCCCTGCTAAACTTCCATCGGATATTCCAAAATTCGATGGCAAGCCGGGAGAGGACCCAAATAATCATGTCATGAATTTTCATTTATGGTGTTCGTCCAACTCGCTGATGGATGAATCCATTCGCCTACATCTTTTTCAACGAACCCTGACCAGTTCAGCTACAAAGTGGTACATTGAATTGCCACGAGGTTTCTTTTCTGATTTCAACACCCTATCCATGGATTTTCTCACAGATTACCAGTTACCGATCCATTAAGATACTGGAACTGATATCTTGACTTATTTTAAACAAACTAAAGGTACTCACATCTCAGACCATATCCATGAGTGGAGAAGGAGATGACGTCTCATCAAACTTGAACTCCCTGATCAGTTACTGGCAGAATGGTTTACAAAATATTTCGTGAACGAAATTGGTAAATACATTGATATGGGTGGTGTTGTTACAAAGGTGCAGGCTATCAGTCGCGCTCAGTATCTTGATCTCGTTTATTCGCAAATGGGAACACTCTACGATTTACTGCCTGAACTACCTTGTCCTGGTACTTCCAGTACTTCAACTGCTCCAGCTGCCTCGCATGCAGCTGATGGTGTGATTGGTACTGCTCATACCCACTCACATTCCATTTCGACTACAACCCCTAAGTCCAATTCTTCTAATGTTCAAATTGCTCTGTCTCCTGCTCCTCCCGCCGGTAAAACCTCTGAAGTGAATGTTGTTCAATCTAAGCCGACCGGTAAAAATAAATGGCCATCACATGGTCCATCATGAAAACTTCGCAGTATTTCTAGTAGCTCATCCTATCGGACACATCTACGAATAGTCAAATCAAGACCTATACAAAAAATATCATGTCCAACCCAAGAGTAATTAGCACTTTGTGTGATAATTTTACGCTTTTCATGAGGTGTCAAATGAGACAGTAACTTCCTAGTAGCCAGATAGTTTTCCATATATGCAAACCACGGGGTATTTACAGAGAGGGAAAAAAGGTTCTCATTTGGGAAACTATCATCTACAGGATTATCATCATCCTCATTTTTTATGCATGAAATAAAATCAGCTACCAAATTATCCTTTCCAAGTCGGTCAAGCACAATGATATTAAACTCTTGCAATAACAGAAGCCACCTAGTCACTCGACCATTGGTTATGGGTTTATTCATGAGAAATCTAATGGTGGAATGATCTATATGTAAAAATACTTTGTAACCTGTAATGTAATGACGAAACTTATTAATGGCATGAACTACTACCAAGAATTCCTTCTCGGTAACTGTGTAGTTTAGCTCGACAGGGGACAAGTTCTTGCTCACAAAATAAATGGCATAGGACTCCTGGTATTCTTTCTGCCCTAGTACCCCTCCTATTGCAGTATCACAGGCATCAATAGATATGTGAAATGGGAGATTCCAATTGGGCCCTCTAAGAACTAAAGCCACAAACAACTTATGTTCCAGGGTTGCAAAGGTAGTTTGACACTGATCATTCAAAATAAAATCAACATCCTTTATTAAAAATCCAAACATGGGTGAAAAAATCTTTGTAAAATTTTCGATAAACCACCGGTAATATCTGGCATGTCCAAGAAATATTCTCACCTCTTTCTGAGTTTTGGGGGGTGGAATTCTGATGATGACCTCAATCTTTGTAGGATCAACTTTTATCCCTTCAGATGAAACATGATGTTCTAGAACCACTCCTTTAGTTAATAACATTTTACATTTTTCATTTTTCATGACTTAGAGACAGGTTCATTTCTTGGCATCTAATAAGGACTTTTTCTAAGTTATCTAAGGCTTCCTGGTAAGTATTTTCATATACCATGAAGTCATCCATGTAAACCTCCACACAATCATGAATAAGATCATCAAATATCCCTAGTACTACTCATTGAAATGTAGCAGGAGCATTACACAATCCAAATGGTAAGACCCCATAGGCATAGGTGCCCCAAGAACAAGTAAAGGTAGTTTTTTCTTGATCTTCGGGTGCTATGAGAATTTGATTGTACCCTCTATATCCATCTAAAAAGGAGAAATACTTCTTTCCATATAGGGTATCCAAAACTTGGTTGATGAAAGGAAGAGGAAAATAATCCTTTAGAGTGTCTTTGTTGAGCTCCTGGAAATCAACACAAATCCTCCATTTCCTGGTCACTTCCTTTGGAACCACTACAAGAGAGGACACCCACTTACTGTCGAAGATGGGATAAATAA
Source organism: Picea engelmannii (assembly GCA_009831015.1). Lineage (NCBI taxonomy): Eukaryota > Viridiplantae > Streptophyta > Pinopsida > Pinales > Pinaceae > Picea > Picea engelmannii. Next base: position 10,105 of record ML812802.1, read on the forward strand.
ATCTGACATTTAATAACTTTTGGATCTCCTCCTTTACTATTTCTTTGAGTGTTGGGTTCATCCTTCTTCGGGGTTTCCTAATAGGTGTTACTTCCCCTTGGGTATATATCTGATGGATTCATGTGTTAGGATGTATACCCTTCATGCCAATGTATTCCCAGGAAAATTTTCCTGATTGTTCTTTAAGGATACTTACTAACTATTTTTGTTGGTCTGCATCTAGCCCAGAGTTTATATGTAAAAATTTTCCTGGGATAATATTGCATGGCATGGTATAAGACATGACAGACTCATCTATCTCGAAGATAAAATATGTCGAAGAAAAAATGGATGGGTCCAATTGATCCTGAAATTCTTCCCCAAACATGTACTCAAATTGGGGAAAACATTGTGTAAAATCAACACATGTGATAGCATAAATGAACTAGTTTAGCACATTTTCCTCTGTGTGCTCCTGAAGTGCCTAGGCATGGTCACTTGGAAATATAGGTTCTTCCCAGTCCTCATTCTCGTATGGACATTCAAGCCACCATATATTATCCATGATAGATTGAGATGGATGGTATATGGTGAGATTTTAGATAGAAATTCCATTTGAGATGGTCATTTCTCCCTCTCTACAACCAATAAATGCATTGGCTATGGCTAACCAAGGTCTTCTCAAAATAACGAGATGGACTTTGGTAGGATTCTTTGAGTGGATGACCAGAATGTCTACTAGGTACTCCCATGAAGCTAAATTAACTATGATATCATCCAAAATTTATTCAAGTATAACCCTAGTCTTATCTACTAATTCCAAAATGGTTGGGGTAGGTCTAAGAAGAGGTTTCAATTGTAATTTCTCCAAGGTAGTAGTGGTCATAACATTGATGGGTTCCCCTAGGTCTATGAAAGAGTTTCCAATGGAGACCTCATTAATGGTTTTGGTCACTATGGGATTTCCTAGGTTCTCATATTTTTCTACCTTAGTCTACTCTAATATATACTCAGAAATTTCTCCTATCAAATGTACTATAGGAGGGTCCTTCTGCTTCCTACCTGGCTTCTTAATACACAATTATTTGACTACCTTACTATATATTGGAATGTTCTTAATAGCTTGAAGTAAGGCAACCTTGACACAAATATTCTTCAATGCATTCAAGATGTCAAATTCCAGTCGAGTGGTAGGTTTCTCGATTACTAATCTTTCTGGATAAGGAGGGGCCTTCATAATTTGTGAAGGTTCATTTTGAGGAAGATTGGGTTCTTGCTTCTTAGGAATAATAACATCTTCCCACCTAGTTTCATCTATGGTTTTTTTGGGGGTTTCCTCTTGTTCTTCTTCCTCGATGACTATTAAAGGTCTCTGCCTATCCAAAAATTTTCCTGACCTCAGTCGAATCTCCTGTAATGGAACATGAGTAATAACATATGGTGAGAAATCCTACATCTCAACATTGTGAAGAGGTTGAGTGGGATTATTATTGGGATTGGGAACTAGTTGTGACGATAATAGTGTTGGTCCTGGGGAGATTGCATTATGAGATTGCTGTGGTTGTTTCTGTGGAATAGGAGGTAAGGGTGGTGGAACAAAACCCGACAGAAGTTGTGGAGTGTTTGGTGGAAACTGAGGGTAAGGATGGTTAGACATAGGGACAGGCGGAGCTTGAGAGTTTCCTTGGTTATGCCCTCCTCTCCATCCTTGAAGCCAAGGATGTTGGTACTGTGTAGACCATTTTTTCCAACCTTGTGAGTTCCACTGTTGTTTTTGTTGATAATAGGGTGGAAATTGAGATTGTGGATCTGGGTATCTGTTATCCACAATTTTGGTCATCATGATGATAGTATGATGATGTTATGATAATGGAAAATCAAGCTCTTAACTAAGAACATTTTCCTGAGAAAAGTTACACTTGTTTGTTTCCAGAAATCATGTTTTTAAAAGGAGTTCGTAGGTTGTCTATATATTTGCCTGCGAGAATGCCTGATTCTCGCAGGCTGCATTAAGCTGGAGTGCGAGGGGTTCGCACTGTACATAATTGCCAGGGTTCGAACATCTTCTTAAAGAGAAAAAAGATGAAGTTCTCGAGCCTTCTAGAAGGGAATCTTCGAGAAGAATGAGTTGGCTAGCGAATGGTTATCTAAGTACTGGCTTTCCTGATATCTTGGGATCATTTCCTATCCAAGTAACTAATCTATATTCTCCTATATATTGAGGATATTACTCATATAAAAGGTTGGAAGTAAACTAGAAAGAGATTGATTGGGGAATTAGTGCAAGACTGTATGAAGGACTGATGCTACAGCATCTAGAGACAACATCAAGGTCATCAAAAGTGGTTGATTTTCTTCATGCATGAGCAAGTGTGTGTGTCAGAGCTAGGAGCCATCGAAAGGAGATCTACAACATCAAGGCTCAGGTTGTAAGTTTCACTTTCAATTAATTCAATACAGTAATATGTCCCTTTCCCACAAAGATGATGTCACTTTATTACATAACTCCTTGATCATATGTATAGATTAGCTATTGAATATATTGATCTGCCTTCACTTCAATTGGTTTGTACTGTTGTGATCTGGATGGGACAAGAGAATTGGAATGAAGCTTGGAACAATAGAGACCTAAGGAAAGCATTCATAAGGTATGTACATGATCCTAGTCTCTTAGTTCATTCAATAGGTTAAATCTAGGGAAAGTGTATTATTCTGTCCTGTTTTGTTCTAGATCCAGGTGGATCTAGGGATATCAGTTTGTGTCTGCACTCATGGATTTATCCTGAAACAAAATTGGTGAATCCACTGGGGAACCATTCCCTTTTTATTTATGGTTTTTGAATTTTCTATGGCCATTTTCTCTATTTGCATTTCTCTCCTATTTTGTCAGTGTCTGAGTCCTCAGGATACCCTGAGAGACCTTTTGGGTCTATAAGCTAGCTTGAATTTAGCTTGCATTTTCAAAAATTTTATTATCTTCAGGAGTTCTCGCACTATGTTCATTGACAACCTGCGAGAACCAGTCAAGTTCGCACCCTGCATATAGGGTCCAATGCGAACACCTCACACCTTGCTTTAAGGTGGCCTGCGAGAATACCATCTTCTCGCACTGTGTTACACTACTTGTTTGTGAGCAAGATTTTTGAAAATTTTGAAATTGAGTTTTGAATTTTTCAACTGCTCAGACCTGTTGAATTACACCTTTTTGGCTTATTGGATTATTTATTTACATATCTCTTGCTTTAGTTTGCATGCTCGACCAGATTTAGGGTTTCAAGGTCTTTCTTGCCCTTTGTAGCTTGACTTTCATCTCTTGGCTCTTATTGGAATTTTCTTTCTCTCTGACTTCTGGAGTTGAGTGTGTCGAGTTGGTTGAGAACCAGTGATTGGTTGAGAGTTAAGTGTTTGGTGTTTCTCATTTTCCTGTTGTCTCGAAAGAACATTTTTCATTTGCATTGAGGAACTCATTGGTTTTCTTTTGGTTTTTACTTTCATTGAAAGTTTTGGTTGGGTTGTTTTTGTTTAAGTATTTATGGTTTGATTTTCTTTTCTCATTAATCAGAGTTCTTCTTGGAAAGTGAACAACAATTTTTCTTTCAAGATTTTGTTTTTGTCTTTTCAAAAACATTGAAAATCAAGTTTTAGAGTTTATTGGAGTATTTGAAAAAGACATATAGAAATTGCTCATTGATAAATGATTGTTTGTATCGACATCTGAAAAGAAATTGAGCATTGCATTTGCATTGTAATATTGAGATTGATTTGGAAAATTTGTCTCTCTCTCCCATAACTAGGATTCATGGAATGAAAAGAATCACATTTCATCATTATCCTTGCATTATTTGGGTCAGAGTCATACATCATGAGTTTCACTTACGTTACCTTTGAGTAAACAACATCTTTTAAAAACATTGCGTAATATTAAAATTGATCTGGTAACTCTTTTCTAGGGCTCTTTTACACCAACATTTAGCTAGGCTAGTGCTTTGGAGTAGGAAGAGAGACACACTCTCCAAAATCTCAAAAACACACAATAGCATCTTGTGTTAGGGAGTGTTAAATTCCATTTGCAACATATTGTCCCGAGACACCCTTCTAACACAAGGGTCAAGAACTAGGTTGCATTGGTGTTGGCAGAGTTACTAACCCTGCTTTGTTGACATCGGTGTAGAGATTGCACGTATTACGGGGATCGCTCCGAGGTATACCCACAATTATGAGTGGAAGCCTTTGAGTTGGTTTTGGGCTTGATACCCTGCCCTTGCGTGTGGATTGGACTTTTTATCACCCCATAAAATATGGGAATCAACTTATGACTAGGATATTTTGGATATTATCTGTATCTAGTGTTCTTATTGGAAATCCATTTTTCATTTTTGCAAAAGAAAAAGATAAAAGAAAAGAAAAAGAGAACAGAAAAGGAAAGGAAAAGAGAAAGAAAAAGAAAAGAGGGAAAAAAGATTTGAAATAAAAGCCCCATGCAACAACAGTGACTTGGTCATACCTTTCAAGCATGACCAAGTCCTTTTAAATTTCAATATTGTTAAAACTAGTGAATACACCTGATCAGACCATCTAATCCTGGTCAGGTAGCCCCTAGGTTAGAACTAGTGAATACACCTGATCAGACCATCTAATCCTAGTCAGGTAGCCCCTAGGTTAGATTTAGTGAATACATCTGATCAGACCCTCTAATCCTGATCAGATAGCCCTTAGGAAAAATAATACCTTAGCCCAACAGTCTAATCTGGGTTTTTCGTCTTGTGGAGTAGGTTACAATGTAGATTAATTGATTGGCCTGCCTTTCCTAACTAAAACCCTCCCGAAGAAAGTGCTACCTCAAGTCTTTCCTTGCCTAAGTCTAGTCGAAATAATGTCCCCCTTGGTGGTATTTACGAGAAAATCGAAGAAAAACCCATAAAACACACCTAATCCTAAGTTTTTCCTACATATGACATTTACTGCCCCCGACCTATGCTTCATTCACCTTTCAATGGTTCAGATCTCATCTCTCAGATCGACGGTTCATGGAGCATTCCGGACCCCCCTTAGTGTTCTAATTTTAACCCAAGGGGGGGGGGTCCGAAATCGATGGTAATACTTATGCAAATCTGAACGGTCCAGAACAGAGCGCGTAAATCTACAACTCACATTTGATTCCGGACCCCCCCCTCCATTCTGCCTTTAATGGAGGGGGGGGGGGGGAAGAATTGGTTATAACGCAGGGGCAGATCTAAACGGTTCTGAAAGGAGAGCCCAAATCGATGATTCACATTGGATTTCGGACCCCCCCTCCATTCTGCCTTTAACGGAGGGGGGGGGGTCTGGAATTGTTATTAAAAAGCGCGCAGATCTGGACGGACTTAAAACAAGCATGCAGATGAACGACTCATGACTGATTCCGGACCCCCTCGGATGTTCTGTCTTTAGCTAAAGGGGGGGGTTCCGAAATGAATATTCCTGCGGCGGGCCCCTCGATTACAAGTGGCATTGTTCTAATGGTCCAGAGGTCATGTTGAAACAGAACTTAATTTTGTTTATCTTAAGAACAAAATTTTTGGTATCCTGGAGTCTTTTCATTTCTTTATAAAACAAATCCTTTCATCTCCGATGAATTCGAATTGCCCTTGTGATTCATTTTTAGAAAAAGAATGCTTAAAATTTAAACTAACGTAAGTTCCAAATACTTTTTCGAATAATATTCTAAATGAACCATAATGATAAAACTTAAAGAAGGTTAAATTCATATCGGAATATCGGGATTCGCAGTTTTGAAATAACAAATTTCAATTCATCAAATATCCCGATCTTCCGATCCCCGATTTCCCGATACGTTAATCCTTGATTAATTCATCCTTTAATTAAATATCATTTAAAAAAGAGTTTCAACTTTAAGCAAGTCATATCGGGAAATCGCGATTCGCGGTTTTGAAGGAACAAAGAAAATTGTCATCGCATTCCCTAATTTCCCGATCCCCGATTTCATTTAATTCATAAAAGAATTTTAAAGTTAAACTAATTACTGTTAAACACAATTAATAGCAACTAATCATATCGGGAAATCGCAATTCGCGATTCTACGAACATAAATTTTCATATCATCAGATATCCCGATCTCCCGATCCCCGATTTCCCGATTTTTGGGATCTTGATTAGTGAAACCCCGATGAAGGTAATCTGGATTAATTAAGATAATAAAATGATTAACTGAAATAATAGATCGCAATTTCGGCAATCGGTGTTTTACGATGATTTACTTTCTTGACATCAAAAGTTCCGAAACCCCGATGAAAGAATTTTCAAACTTATGATAAGATTAACGATAATAAATCATTCTCAGAAACAAGGGTTAAAGTTTCAAACTTTTAATAAATTATCTGTATACGGCAGGTTTCTATTATATTCGAAAATATTAGAAATCTCAGGTACAAACATTAAATACATATTATCGGGAATATCTTTTGCATTTATTTCATAACAGATGAACAAATCTCGAAGATTTTATCATATATTTGAAATAATGTTTAGAAATGTTTACATTATTTTGAAATTGAATTCTGCTCTGCTACATAAATCCAAGTAAACACAGAAGTGTATCCTCTTCTTTGAGCTGCTGCACCTTCAACATTTCTTGTTCGCTTCGGAATCTTGCTACTCAGATACTAAACACGGAGCTGGTGAACATATAGTTATGGCGCCCAAAAAATCTTCAAAGAAAGGCGAAGAACAACCCGAAAGCGATATCATCTCAGATACTACTGTAGCTGGGGTAATACACAATGTCAAATCATGGGCTACAATTGCAGATAAAATGGAAGATGAACTCTCATATTCAGATGATCATGAGGAAAATCATCTCTGAGATATCGCCAACACTGGTCTTCATAAAGTTGTTGCACACCCGAGATTGGTTTCATATACGGATATGGTTATCTGGGCACTGGATAGGGTAGACGTTCCAACAAGGAGCATACTGAACGAGCAAGGAGAGGTCACCGACTCATTTAGGCCCGAACATATCCAAGTAATGTATAAGTTATCACCCAATCATAAGAATACTTTAAATTCTGAGTTCTTAGCCACATTTCAACAAAAAGAATGCGTTGAAGGAGGCCAATCATACCCAGACATGATAAAAGAGTGGGTAAGAGACAAAAACAAATTTAGGGCCGACGCACAGGGGATATATGCCACTACTTCATTGAATGATTATATGAGGTATTTAGTAATGATGTTATGCAGATTATATGGGGAAAAGGACTCAAATCATTTTAGTGCAGAATGGACACCCCTCCTAGAAGAGGTTTCAGAGGGGCATAGCTTCAATTAGCACAAGATCTTGTCAGAAAACATCACCACAGAGGTTACAAAATACAAGACAGCTAGGGAAAAGGGACAACCAGTGGCCTTTTACATGTCAACCTATATAATGGATGCTATCTGTTTTAGGACTCCGTTCCCTTTGATGAATTGGAGTTGGGACCCTTCCTGTGCAGAACCTGTCCATAAGTATCATTCGGCTTTATGGGAAGACAATGCCAAAGATAATTTTTATGAGGTATGTCATTATTTCATAATTCCTCTACACAGAATGTTCCTCGGATGTGAACCTCCTCGGATTTCACATACCATTATAGAAAATCTTAAGATAGTTGATGATTGGTTCATTGAAGAGCATTTCTCATATGTTAGGGTTTATGGATGTTCTATCCCACCACATGTGCTCCCAAAAATACTTCCAGATGGGCTAATTTGCAGAGAAGTAGCTTATCAGTTAGTAAATGGCGGTATCAGACTTGAATTAAAAGCTCAACAGAAAATGTCATGGCCGCATTTTCCTGTTTACCTAGGAAAATTTGCCTTATTAAATTTTGGTCATTCTAAGGCAGAAGCAGAATCACTGAGTGAAGTAAAACTAGTGGATATAGAACACAGGAAACATGATCCATATCAAATTATTAATC
>ML812802.1:50372-66569 GCA_009831015.1 Picea engelmannii
ATGCTTTTGAAGAAGGGAATTTGGCTAACATTTCCCCCACCATCAAAATCGACATTTCCATTAAACCAGGAATCGTCGAAGAAATCATCATTGGAGCAGCTTGTACTCCTGAGGAAATCACTGCCTACAAAGCCCTCTTCCAGAAATTTTAGGATATATTCGCCTGGTCATACACGGAGATGCCTGGCATCGACCCTTCTATTGTCGAACATCGCATCGACACCTGGCCTGACATCCCACCCGTTCACCAGAAACAACGACCACTACACCCAGCCAAGTCCGCGGCTATCAAAGCCGAAATCAACAAACTGCACACAGCTGGATTCATTTACCCCATCGCTTATACGTCGTGGGTTTCTAACCCTGTACCCGTCGACAAAAAACAGGGCTCTATTCGCGTCTGCACCGACTTTCGCGATCTCAACAATGCATGTCCCAAAGACAACTTCCCAATGCCTTTCATCGATCAGATCATCGATGATTGTGCTGGCCATGAGGCTCTCTCCTTCATGGACGGATTCTCTGGCTATAACCAAATTCAAATTCACCCGGCCGATCAGTACAAAACTGCATTCATTACCCCTTGGGGTACATTCACATATCGTGTCATGCCCTTCGGCCTCAAAAACGCCGGCGCAACTTTCCAGCGGGCCATGACATACATTTTTCATGATCTGGCTGCAATCATCCTCGCATACTTGGATGACCTCACCGCTCGATCTAAGAAGCGTCCCCAGCACCTTGATGATTTACGAATCATCTTTCAACGGTGTCGTCAGTATAACATTCGCTTGAAACCTCTCAAGTGTGTGTTCTGCGTCACCGCAGGGCGCCTCCTCAGTTTCATCGTTTCGCAAAGAGGTATCACCGTGAACCCCCTCAAATTCCAAGCCATCACATAAGTTCCACCTCCTCGAAATTTGCGACAGCTACAGAGTCTACAGGGAAAAGCCAACTTTCTTAGGCGCTTTGTTCCTGATTACGCTATACACGCACATGGTTTCCTTCGCTTACTACGTCACGACATCCCTTTTCATTAGGACGACTATGCCCAACAGTCGTTTGACGATCTGAAAGAAGTGCTTTCCAACACACCCTTGATTAGTGCACCTGACTACAATCGCGACTACATCCTCTACGTATCAACATCAGCTGTATCAGTAGTCGGCGTCCTCGTCCAGCTCGGAGATGACAATCGTGAACACGTCATTTATTACGTCAGTAAGAACCTCTCAGGGCCACCCCTAAAGTACAAACATGAAGAGAAACTTTCTCTTTCCGTTGTCCTCGCAGTCCAGAAACTGTGCCATTACATTCTGCTTCGTACCACCAAGGTCGTCGCAGATTCTAACCCTATGCAATATTTGCTCAGCCGTCGCCAAGTCAACGACAAATTTGCCCGATGGATCGTTATCCTTCAGGAATACGACCTCAAGTTCTCAACACCCAAGAGTAAGAAGGCCCTCGTTCTCGCCGAACTTTTCATGGCCCTTCCCTCTGACACACCCAGTGCACCTATCAATACGGACTTTCCCGACGAACATCTCTTTTACATCGCATCTGATGATCCTTGGTATGTCGACCTCCTCATCTACCTACGAACTCAAAAGTTCGGTAATCACTTATCACGTGATGATCGTCGGCGCATTCGTCATCAAGCCCCCTGCTATCTCCTCATCGGAGACATCCTATATCGGCGAGGCGTCGACACCATTCTGCGTCACTGCCTGACTATTGATGAGGCCGACAGAGTCTTAAACGACTGTCACAATGGCGCTTGTGGGGGCCATTTTTCGGGCATGGCCACGGTTCAAAAGATTATCCGGGCCGGTTATTTTTGGCCTACCCTGTTTCATGATTGCATTCATGCCGTCAGACGTTGTGAGCAATGTCAGCTCTATGCCAACAAAGCCCGCGCTCCCCCTGCTCTTCTTCACCCTATCATTACCGCAGGCCCCTTTTGTAAATGGGGCATTGACTTTATGACTTGTAATCCCCCCTCCAGCAATGGTCACAAATACATTGTTGTAGCTGTTGATTACTTCACAAAATGGGTCGAAGCCATGCCCACCTTCAACAACACCGCTGACACGACAACACGTTTTTTCTTCAACCATGTCATATCCCGGTTCAGAGTACCACTCCAACTCGTTTCCGATCATGGGAAACATTTTGAGAATGAGATCTTCGTCGAACTCTCTTCTCGGCTAGGATTCTCTCATGAGTTTGCCTCACCATACTATCCTCAGTCCAACGGACAGGTCGAGGCCGTCAACAAAGTCCTCAAGACCATGTTACAACGCACGGTGAATAAACATAAAACCAATTGGCATCATATGTTATTTTCCGCTCTATGGGCTTATCGAATAGTAGTAAAGACCGCCACGGGTTTCACGCCCTTCCATTTAGTCCATGGGGTCGAGGCAACTCTCCCCATTGAGTGATAAATTCCCACCCTCCGCACCGCAATTGAGCTTTTACCCGACACTGCTCCAATGGAGCAGCGCTTTCTGAACTTGGAGTCTCTGGATGAGGATCGTCGATCCTCATTACAGAACAACGAGGTAGCTAAAAAGCGATCCAAGGCTACCTTCGATTTCCATGTCAACCTTCGATCATTTCGTGAAGGCGACCTTGTCCTCACTTATGATATCGCTCATGATACCTTTGGCCACGGAAAATTCGAGTCCCTATGGCATGGCCCTTACATCATCCAACATTTCCTCACCAAAGGCGCATACATCTTGGCCTCCCCCGAAGGCCTCATGCTCAAAGAACCCGTCAATGGGTTATACCTTAAGAAATTTTATGCTTAAATGTAGTCATACTACTTTAGGTTATTTTTTCTTCTTTTTTAGCATTTTTTAATCTTTTTCCCTCATCTAAACTATCCTTTTTGTTGTTGAAAGATGACACCTCCACCAGCTTACCACATCGGTTATGCCGACGGCGCCAGCCGTTGGACACAAAATCTCGCTTCGGCCGCTTGGGCTCTCTACACCCCTTCACATGAAATGCTACATTCCAGCGGCATATGTTTAGGACCCGCAACCAATAACCAAGCCGAATACACTGCTGTCATTGGCCTCCTGACTGACACCCAGCATCATCATATTCGTCACCTTAGCGTTCTTCTCGACTCCCAGCTCGTCGTTCTTCAACTCAACAATGTGTACCGTGTACGTGATCCGTGCCTCTTTCGCAAATACCTGCAGGTTATATTATTGACTCGACATTTTGATTCCATTACATTTACACATATTCCAAGAGAATTGAATCAAATAACAGATGAAATAGCTAACATGGTGTTAGATTGGAATATATCACATCAAGCTACACACACATAAACATATCATACACCCTGTCACAACATATAAAATAGATATCATCATGAACATAAAACCAAGAAAACATGTAAAACACATTTGGATCTCCATAAACATGTATACTCATATATATATACGCGGGCCTCTAAGGCCATCCAAAATGTTCACATACATAAAAAAAAATAAAAAAAAATACATCGGCCCGCAGGCCCGTGCCACATAATGGTACAAAACTCGGCTCACCAGCCTAATCAAAAAGGTATATCATATACATCATACAATCAGGGGGCCTCTAGCGCACCCCTAGATGCCCCTCCCTCAGGTGGAGGTGGTGGCCCACTCTCACCTGCCCCAAGCGGTGGTGGTGGAACACCTGCAGGACCCTCCTGCCCTGGTGGCAGACGTCCACTCGTCATCGCAGCCGCCACAGCTGCTCTTCGTACTAAACCCCGCCATGGTGTCGGTACCCCTACACACTGCTCTAGGAATCCCTCATCCCAGATGTGGGACCACATACCCTCAGGCACATCCCGCAGTACTGTCTCAAAACAACGCTGTAAATCCTCTAGCTCTCCTCCAGCGACCGCCGGCGGAGCATGTGATGGCCCCGCACCCGGGTCATCAAAGTGGTGCCTCTGTGCCAGTCTCTTGGCCCCTGCTAATCGCTCAGCAGCCTTATCCCGTGGACCCCTCTCTCCGTGCGGAGGTCTCCCCTCTCGCCGCACTGGCGGTCTATACAGCTCCACCTCGCGCCCGCGAGGTGCCAAATCTGCACATGCACCAAACACCAAACAAACAATGATATCAGTGTTTATATATCAAAACATCTACACTAGTATATCAACAACATAACATAAATCACAAAACACAACAACAACACATACCTCTGTGATCGAACACCTCCCCCGGAGGCAACACCATATCCGGGTCCCTCCGAAAATCCACCCCAGCATAGGGGAACTGCAGAATGACCTGCGGCATCTGCCGCCATATCTGCGCTGCCTCCGCAGTAAAGTAGTGTCCGCCATGACCACCGTCGTGGCGAAGCAATATCTCAGCCCACCGCATCAAGCGCAGCTCTCGTGCCCCTGGTGCATCCAGTAGCACCCTCGGGTGCAGCATCGACACCCTCTCCAAGAAGAAGGCCACCAGGATAGAGTCGAACGCAAAATCCCCCCTACGCCCCCCGTACCTACCCTGCCCAAAAATTTGAAACCTATAACTATGTAGGATGTTCAGACCACTAACCTGAAACTCGCACGCCGGGAAACAGATGCCTCGGGCTCTCGCAATCGCTCAATCTCCTCTCAATCTGCTCTGGAACTCACTGTAGCAGCAGGTACAAATGAGGTGGCAATGTGGGCCCTACAGCTATATATAGGGTTTTTGCCAAACTTCCACTCACCATTCTGGGAGCCCCCGACGTCCATTTTGCGAACTGTCTTCAGCCACAGGATCAGTGTCCCACCACCTACATCATGGCTGTCCCTGGGCCACTTTTCATCCTGAGCCCCCGGGGCGCATTTTGCTCATATCATGCCCAGGTACGCACGCGCATTGTCACATTTATCTAATATATGTTCATGTTTGGTCTTCTCTTCAGATATTGTTCACTTTGGGTATTTGGTTGTTCTATGTGCAGGTACTTGGTCATCATCGCTTCCCATCATTCCTTCAGGTATATATACTCAGCACTGGCATGTAGTCTCTCCCGCTGTATTGCATTTACATTTCCAGTCACACCCTTTGATATTGGCCTTTAGGATACCCATTCCCGGCTTTGCAGTACTCACACCTCCATTTTCACCTTCGGTACTGTCATCCGGTAGCACTCTCACCCACATGAGTTGTCCCATTCATAGCACCCTTTTGCCCTTATGACACTCATGCTGTTCTTTCCCTTCAGGGATGGGAGTCCCCTTAATCTGTTATCATGTTTAAGATCAACCACATACTCCTTCTTCTCATTTTGTTGGCTTTCCCACATGGACTCCCAGATCATCGCTTTACGCTTCAGTTCGTTTTAACTGCACCTCCGCAGGATCATGAACCCTCCATTTCATCCACCATCAGTTTGCCCATCTGCAAACCTATCTTCATTTCACCTACCTCATACAGAAACTTGCCAATGGGCCCCCCACCCTCCATCAGTTTTCCACGAATTTTTTGGCCTCCCTGGGGCAGTCGTTTCACACTGGGGCACCCGTTTTTGTATTTGTACATTTTTTCCACATTATTCATTATTTGTTGTACAAACGCCTTTATTTTTCAGTCATTTACTTTTGTTGTCACCGTTGACGACCTTCTTTCCTTTTGGCCACACGCAACCCATGTCACCCTTGGTTGGAGCATTACTTCCCATTTACCCCCGCCGACATCGTCTATATCTTCAGAGCACTACCCAGGTCACTTACCTTTATCCTCTGAATTTGTTCACCTTGTCCCGCCTCTGGCACCACTTATCCCTGATCTTGTCATCCCCCTGACACTCGATCTCGTCACATGGTTGCGGCCACGCCTTCTATCATGCACCCTCCAACCAAGGGCAGTCTTGAGTCTTCCCACTTCTTGACTTCATTCATGTACCTCTGCCACATCTTCACCACAGTAGATTCCACGAAGCCCCTTTCTTCTGGGCGTCGCGTCCTCCCTTTTTGTCGACCTCAACACACCTTTCCAAAAGGGCGACAATATCTTGATTCTCATTCCCCATTTAATGAGAGATCTCGGACGACACAGGGGGAAACACCATTGCTCCCTGATGTCGTTGACCCCCATAACATTTGACGCCAACACTTTCTCATGTTACGGTGGGTCTTACTTTGCGACTATTGCAGTCTTTATTATCAGTTGCCGAAGACCTCTGAACTTGGTAGGGCCACCAATGCCCACATCACCGTCGTTGTTTACTTCCGCGACCATTACCACTGGTTCCGAGTATGTTCCTTTGCAGAATTGTCTTTCGCCTTTCTCATTCCTCCCCCGAGGGCACTGCAGTTGTCTACACCAACACTTCCGACAATTTTTTCTTCAGAGTTACATCACACGAGCATGGGGCATGCCCGCCTCGTTTGTACACACTTGTATATTTACACACCTTGTAGAAGGTCAGGCACTCCAGGTTCCTTTCTTCTCCAACGGATTGCTCTACACAGCCTCATTCTTGCTCTCCCTTACAACACCATTTTCCACAAAAGAAACACTGATGAATTTTGGCTATACGTTTTGCTCCTAACCTCATCCATCAGGGGGCATCTGTTATCACTGAAATTTCGTCTGCACAGGGAGACAAGAACTCTGCATCGTCAACACAGAACTGGAGTCATTCATGGTACAGGGTTAATTCCACAGCACAACAAAGGGTCTAAAAACTATACAAATGATCAAAAAGGCGCTTTACAGAACATGGGTGCGCGCGCGCACGCGTGTAACAACATCGTACAAGGCACGCCTGCGCGCACGATGCACGGCTGTTGGGCGAAAAACCCGCACGCCTGCTAAACGATGCATTTATGAAACTGGTCGGCCTCCCAACCACTATTGGATCAGCTCCCAAGTCGATTGGACATCAAATCCAAGCTCAATCCACGTGGAGGGGCTGGTCAAAGACCTAAGGGTGCCCTAAAGAGCCCATTTTCATATTCAAAAGAGGCCACAAAATAACCCAATGCTTGGCTATAAAAAGCCATGAATGACCACCATTTTCTCAAGGAATTCTTCATATTGTTATGCTGCTGAGATTGCTAGAGACTCCTTCTTTGGCAACACACATTGTAAGCTGCATTTCATAATCTATTCACCCCTCACTTGAGTGAATAAGCTTGGAGTTCTTTCACCCACATTTCATCTTTTCTTTGTAAGGAGAGAAATCAGTTGAGGGCCTCAAGAGCCTTCCATTGGAGAGGGAAGGGACCCAAGTCCTCTTTATCCATTGTGTATCTTTGGATTTCATCAATCAGACCAGCTTATACATTGGTGATATTGGTCCATTTTCATTTGTTTCTATTTTTGTTCCTATGCTCATAGTTTCATTTAGTTTTTGTTTAATTATTGTTAATAGCTTTATTGTTTTCTTTCTAACCTTTTACACCACAGCTGTCATGCCTAGAAGAGCCCAACTGGGCATGTAATCACTCACTTTTTTCTCACACAGTGACGAAAAGAGTGCAAACACCAATTACGAGAACAGAATGCTGCCACCCTCGAAGATATGCAGAAAAATGATATTAGTGTGGAAGCTAATCTGTTGGCAAAACGGGCGCGTCAAAGGACGAAAAGGAGATTCACGATCAAAGAAGAGCCTTCTACGTCGACCATGGATTACAAGCTACATTCTTTGTCCCAAAATGTGGAATTTATGATGGAAAGAATGAATTTGTCCGACAGAAACCCTCCAAGGGACAACGCACCTGCTCCCCAGATTCGAAATCCCAATTTTAGAAGAAACCTGCCTCAAATCAGGCAAAGAGACCAAAGGGATCAAAGAGATCCTAGGGACCAAAGAGATCAGAGAGGCCTTGATCAACTGATTAGAACCCCTCTACAGGAAAACTATGTTGATGATGGGGGGGAAGTGACTGAAGAATTGGAGGACACCCATATTAACCTCATGGGTATTCATGATAATGAGGCCATTTTCCTCACTCGAGAGGAGCAAGAACTCTTTCTGCTAAATCAGACAAAGGTATGTGAGGAGGCCGAGGAAGCGAGACAACAGGCCTATGAAAATGATATCTTGGAGGTGCACAACCATTACAATCTGCAAAGTAAGAAGGTAGAAGGAAATTCCTCGAAAAGGACGTCTGGAACACAGAAAGTATCTGAAACCGAGAAAACTCCTGAAAAAATCACTGTTGGAAAGTCTTCTGAGAAGGGTAAAACTGATACTCCGGTGAAGAAAAACATCACCATACTGAAAAGACCAGCTCAGCCCGAAGTCTCACCCGGTATCCCACCCAGTACTTCTGAGCGGAAGAACATGGTTGACCAACCAGAATCAATGAGTCAGACTAGAACTCCTGCCCCATTTAGCCTAGAGGCAGAATTGGCCAAAATCAAAATTCCTATCCCACTTACAGAGTTTATGACTAGAGGCAGTTATCGTTCCCAGGTACTAAAGGTATTCGCCATTGAACCTAACATAGGAACCCAGTCTTTGACTATTGGGTCAGTGACTCATTCAGACACTGTAAACCTTGCTGACGACCACCCCGAGCTCCTTTTCGGACCTGAAGTGAATGGTCGAGACGATACCGTTGACGTGGATCCCTTTTATATCAGTTTGAACATACATGATTTGATATTGCATAATCCCATGTTGGACTCAGGGGCCTCACATAATCTAATGCCTAAAGCTGTAATGGAGAAGCTAGGATTGGAGGTTACTAGGCCTTACGAAGATCTGCATTCGTTCAACTTCAGCAAAGTCAAATGCATTGGTCTGATTAAGGACCTCTGCATCACCCTGGTTCAGATCCCTTTGAAAAGCATGGTGATGGACGTGGTAGTTGCCGACATCCCGCCAAAATATGGTATGTTGTTGTCCCGGTCTTGGGGAGCCAAGTTGAAAGGAACTTTGCAGTTGGATATGTCTTACGCCACTATCCCGGTGTTTGGACAACAGAGGAGGTTATACAGAGAAACACTTATAAAGTATATGGTAAGTAGTCAAGAGAAACCTCATAATTACCCCCTTTACTCTGCCCATTCAGATTTAGATTCATTCATCTTGTACAATGATGGGGATAGTGAAGAACAAGATACTCAGCTGATAGAAGACGTAGATAGTCAAAATTAAAGTCTCGAAAGTAATGAGGCAGCTAAGATGGAAAATGAAATCACTGAAGAGTTCCCTGCTGACTTCTGGAGCATGGATTTTGATGGAGCTGTGAGTAAAGAAGGAGCAGGAGCTGGAGTCTGGTTGCATAATCATCAAAAAAGGTATTCAGAAAATCATTCCTATAAGTTAAATTTTCACTGCACTAACAACGTAGCCGAGTATGAAGATTTGATGCTCGGTCTGAAGTTGTTGAAAAGAGTCGGTGCTAAGCAAATAATGGTAAGGGGTGATTCTGAATTGATTATTAAACAAATTAAAGGCGAATATGCGGCTAAACATCCACGCCTTAGAGCCTACCAGAATGCTATTCCAGATGATTTGAAATGCTTTAACGAGGTTGACTTGCAGGTAATGCCAAGAGGACAGAATATTATGGCTGACGGACTAGCCACGTCAGCTCCCTCCTGCAAGATTCCTTTCCGTCAGACTCACCCATACATGGTTGAGGTGAGATGCAGACCCACAGTGCCTGATAATATCAGATATTGGCAAGTGTTTGGAAATGACGATCAGATAGAGGACTTTCTGCAATGCAGGAACGATTTCGAATGTACAAACATAGATGTAGAAAATGACAATGTAAATAATTCTGAGTTAGGAATAGATAGTGTTGACACTGTAAATACAATAGATACAGAAAACACAGTGGATTTTGGAGAGTCAGGGGACGATGAACCAGAGGCCGAAGTTTTGCAACTAAAGAGCAATATTTTACCTAGAGGTCTTGTCCCTTTAGAAGATCTGTTTGACAATGATGATGTAGCTAAGAAACCCAAAATAGAATCCCACGGGCAAGAGGTAGAAGACTGCAATATAGGGTCTGAAGAGAAACCTAAGACGGTTAAAATGTCTAAATCTTTGCCACCAGAACAAAAGCTTAAGTACATTGAGTTATTCAAAGAGTTTTCTGACGTTTTTTCATGGAGATATGAAGATTTGAAAGCCTATGACACCAGCATTATACAACACAGGATTCCCATAAAGGATGACCAGAAACCATTTAGGCAGAAACTTAGGAGGATAAATCCCAAGCTGCTCCCTTTGATAGAAAAGGAGATTAAGAAAATGTATGATGCCAAGATCATATTCCCACTCCGTTTCTCTAAATGGGTTTCCAATTTAGTCCCTACTCGCAAGAAAACTGGGGAAATCCGACTCTGTATAGATTTCCGGAATCTAAACAAAGCGTCCTTAAAAGATAACTACCCCTTGCCTAAAATGGATCACCTCCTGCAAAGAGTGGTCAAGTCTAGTCGAATTTCTCTGTTAGATGGTTTCTCAGGCTACAACCAGGTCCTAGTTCACCCAGATGATCAGGAAAAAACCGCTTTCACCACTCCATGGGGCACTTTCATGTATGTGAAGATGCCTTTTGGTCTGATGAACGCAGGAGCCACCTTCCAGAGGGCAATGCACATCGCCTTCATAGAAGAGTCAGGTAAGTTTATTGTCGTCTATCTCGATGATGTGACCGTGTTTTCTCAATCTGATGATGAACACCTGTGGCACCTTAGATGATTTTTCGAAAAATGTAGAAGGTTTGGGATTTCTTTAAATCCCAAGAAATGCCTCTTTGGGTTAGAAGAAGGCAAACTGCTGGGACACATCATCTCTAAAGAAGGAATCAAAATTAACCCCAGCAGAATAGAGGCCATACTAAAGTTAGAACACCCAAGGAATCTAAAGGAACTACAATCCTTTATAGGGCAAATTAACTTTCTTCGAAGATTCATTCCTAATCTAGCCGAGCTCCTCCGAAATATCACAAACATGCTCAAAAAGGACGCTAAGATAAAATGGGACTCAGAGTCCAGACAATCCTTCGAACAGGTCAAACGTGTTCTCACAGAGGCTCCAGTTCTGATTAGTCCCGATTTCACAAAAGATTTCTATATTTTCTCTTTCTCCTCTGAACATACAATAGCAGTTGTATTACTGCAGAAGAACAGTGAAGGGTATGAACAACCCATCGCTTTCTTCAGCAAATCTCTAAGAGATGTTGCAGTGAACTATAATATCATGGAGAAACAGGCTTTCGCTTTGGCAAAGGCTATAAAGGACTTCAGGGTCTATATTCTCCATTCACACGTCATAGCCAGTGTTCCAAACACGGTAGTAAAAGATATCTTGACACAAGACAACCCTGATGGGAGAAGGGGAAAATGGATTGCAATTATTCTAGAATATGACATTGAAATTAAGCCCACAAAATTGATCAAAGGCCAAGGCCTTGCCAAATTGATGGCTGAATCTAACTTTCAGGCTCTTGACATTAATTTTCTAGAGGTGGAAGATGAACAGGGCGAGATGGTGACTCCAAACGTTAAAGAGGTTTTCCTAAACTCTCCATGGTATGCAGACCTTATTTTTGTTTTACAAAATTTACAAGCTCCCCTTGGTTTGACTAAAACTAAAGCTAGATTTTTAAAGTTGAAAGCTTTGAAATTCTATGTTCTAGATGCAAATTTGTATTGGAAAGATCCTGCAGGTATTCTTCTAAATTGTTTACTGAAAGATGAAGCTGACAAAGTGTTGCAGGAGTTTCATGCAGGTGAATGTGGTGGCCATTTAAACTGGAAAACTACCGCCAACAAAATACTCAAAGCTGGATTTTACTGGCCCACCTTGTTTGCAGATGTACATCAGAAAGTAACAGCCTGTCATCAGTGCCAATTGTTTGAGGGTAAAAGGGGAACGGGTTGGCGGAATCATCAAACAAGACTTTGGTGAATATCATCAAGAAAACGCTGCAGGAGAATAAAAAATCATGGCATGACAAGCTGGTATTTGCTTTATGGGCAGATAGACTGACCACCAAGAGGTCAATTGGTATGTCACCATACCAGTTGGTCTATGGTACTGAGGCCATTTTCCCAACTTCTCTGGGAGTTCCCTTCATGAAGTTACTTCAAGAAATACAAGCTGAGCCAAATGACTCCCAGATACGAATCAATCAAATGATTCATTTGCAGCAGACTAGAGAGGAGGTTTTCAACAAAACACAAGTCATCCAAGAGAACATTAAGAAGATCTTTGACAAACGAACCAAGGAAGATGACTTCAAGCTGGGAGACCTGGTATTGAGATGGGATGCCAGGAATGAGGATAAGGGAAAGCAAGGGAAATTTGATCATCTGTGGACTGGACCCTACAGGATACAAGCTTTCAGAGGAAAAAACACCTTTTTGCTAAACAACGCTGATGGATCAGATCTGCCAGGAGCACCTGTGAATGGCAGAATGCTGAAACATTATATCTCTCCCCAGTAAGAGATTGGAAGAACTCACTCTCCATTTTACATACCGGATTTAATTTTCAGCCTTTACGTGCATTTTCTGAACTGAGGAACATTGGTCAGTTGGTTGAAGCTCGAAGAGAAGGTCCTAAGCTGGTGGTCACTGTTTTTCAAAACATTTCCTGAGAATAAGACCAACTAAGGCTACTAGACAGATAGGCTCGGAATGACAGGGAACTGGATTCTTGGCACTTAACAGGGCAAGTACCATCCCCAGGTGGAGCCGTTGTTATCACCCCATAAAATATGGGAATCAACTTATGACTAGGATATTTTGGATATTATCTGTATCTAGTGTTCTTATTGGAAATCCATTTTTCATTTTTGCAAAAGAAAAAGATAAAAGAAAAGAAAAAGAGAACAGAAAAGAAAAGGAAAAGAGAAAGAAAAAGAAAAGAGGGCAAAAATATTTGAAATAAAAGCCCCATGCAACAACAGTGACTTGGTCATACCTTTCAAGCATGACCAAGTCTTTTTAAATTTCAACATTGTTAAAACTAGTGAATACACCTGATCAGAACATCTAATCCTGGTCAGGTAGCCCCTAGGTTAGAACTAGTGAATACACCTGATCAGACCATCTAATCCTGGTCAGGTAGCCCCTAGGTTAGATTTAGTGAATACATCTGATTAGACCCTCTAATCCTGATCAGATATCCCTTAGGAAAAATAATACCTTAGCCCAATAGTCTAATCTGGGTTTTTCGTCTTGTGGAGTAGGTTACAGTGTAGACTAATTGCTTGGCCTGCCTTGCCTAACTAAAACCCTCCCGAAGAAATTGCTACCTCAAGTCTTTCCTTGCCTAAGTCTAGTCAAAATAATGTCCCCCTTGGTGGTATTTACGAGAAAATCGAAGAAAAATCCATAAAACACACCTAATCCTAAGTTTTGCCTACATATGACATTTACCACCCCCGACCTATGCTTCATTCACCTTTCAATGGTTCAGATCTCATCGCTCAGATCGACGGTTCATGGAGCATTCCAGACCCCCCTTAGTGTTCTACTTTTAACCCAAGGGGGGGGCCCCGAAATTGATGGTAATACTTATGCAAATCCGAACGGTCCAGAACAGAGCGCGTAAATCTACGACTCACATTTGATTCTGGACCCCCCCCCTCCATTCTTCCTTTAACGGAGGGGGGGAGGGTCCGGAATTGGTTATAACTTAGGTGCAGATCTGAACGGTTCTGAACAGAGTCCCCAAATCGACGATTCACATTGGATTCCGGACCCCCCCCCTCCATTCTGCCTTTAACGGAGGGGGGGGGGGTCCGGAATTGTTATTAAAAAGCATGCAGATATAGACGGCCTTAAAACAAGCATGCAGATCAATGACTCATGACTGATTCCGGACCCCCCCGGATGTTCTATCTTTAGCCAAAGGGGGGTGGTCCGGAATGAATATTCCTGTGGCGGGCCCCTCGATTACAGGTGGCATTGTTCTAATGGTCCAGAGGTCACATCCCCCACATGCTATCTGACTCCCATACGCCCCCTAGATGCCATCCTCCACTAGGCCCACTCAACCCACTTGCTACTGGGGTCGGGTCACTTCCCATAACCTCCATCAGTCCAGGTTGTCAGTCCCATAACTCCCTTCACTCATGATCAACCCCCTTTGGCGACTTCACCCCCAATCACAAACCTCCATGTCAGTCGTCTGTATACTTTGGCCACCGTCACCTGCCATATCACGATAAGTGGCCCGTTGTCCATTAATAATAGGATAATATGCCCGTTTTCATGCTGACCGTTTTTCCCACGTCCGACCGACCCAGATTTGAATAAAAACACCGTTGTGCCCATTTGCACTCTTTATTCATCCCTCCTACCAGAACCATCCACCGCACTATAGAACATATCTATCGTCTTCCCATTGCTTCCCGGTCATTCTCCTCCACCCCCAGTAGACCCCACTAACGTTGTTTGTTGCAGGTATAGTTACTGATATGGTGTCTAAAACGAAGCCAACTGAAGAGGAAGAGAATCTGTTTGTTCTTCCTCCAGTTGACTTGGATAAAATTCCCCTGGTCGACAAGGATCGTCTGATAGCCGATACCATATGCAGTTTTGACTTCTTTGATCTCTAGTCATGGCTCCGGGAGGTTTTCCTAGACCAGAGCGACGAAATTGGACTCTGGGAGTCCAATTTACCTCTGTACCTCTTCCCTCAAATCCATAATTTCCCCGAATTTTCCCTCCATTGCTAGGTCCACTACATCCCTGACCAGAAAGCCATTGCTTCCTCATCTGGGGACGTCCTCTTTTTCATCACCCCAGAGGATATCGACCAAATGCTTCAAATCACCCAAGCAGAAGCTGCGTCACCCTTTAACTTAGAAATCCTCACTGAGATGTACCAGAAAATGACCTTCCCACAAAGAGCTCAAATTTTTGAGATTTTCCTTCCCACTTCAGCTCCAATCCCGTCCACCAATCCCCCGTACCCCTCATCTATGTTTTCTACCAAAGGGAATCAGATTATTTTGTCTCTATGTGCCCTTCTTAGGTATTATTGTGATTAGTGGGTGGACGAGCCCATCCTGGGCTTCCTATTTATCTTCTCAAATGACGAACAGCCGACCACGCAGTTCGATTATGGCACTTTCCTAGACCATAATATCCATGAGCAGTTCGTAAATTTCCCCACTGAAAGCATGTTTAGGTGCTCATCCATTCTGGCTTACATGTTCCTCTATTTCCAAGCCAACAGTTTCAACTTCTCCATGCAGAAGATGAACGCCGACGGGAAGCCCCAGCCAGTCACGGCATGGACTTCTCTTCTAAAGCACAATTCACTTGAATATGACTTCACGTCTTTCATTGACCAGTTTTACCACCCTGTGGTAAGTATGTTGCATGGCATTCCTGAGCCGCGAATAAATGATGAGGTCCAGAGGATCCTGCACCTCTCAGACAACGTTCAGACGAGTGACTGTATTTATGCCAGAACCACACGAAAATCAGAATCTTTGGGTATGAATTGGCGCCTTATAAGTTGCCTCGGTATGTACCGGTAAGAGTCTTCGCACTAGAATATATAAGACAGATTATGAATTCTGCCGATATTCACTTTGTTTCCCTTAAGAAAAAGCAGCAGCTAAGAATCAAGGGTCAAATTGGCCCTTTCATCTGCAATAGCCGAGGTGCACGGGAAGAAGCAGATCGAATATTGAAGGGTATGAATTTCTCCACAAGTTTCATATGGCGTTATGATCTGCATGGGATCATTTCATACATGAGGGTAAAAAACAGAAATACCCCGTATATTCACGAGCCCAAGCCAGACATCAAAAAATTCGCGAATCAGGCAGTATGGCTGCCTGATACTTTGTTAGACTTGGAACAACAAGCGCCCTCAACAAGCGTGTTGCCTGCTACCACGCCTCATTGTTGTTGGGTATTCTACCCTACGGACTAATAAGCTAGGGCTCTAAGCTCATACGCAGATCATGACCCTCAAGACTTAACTTTTAACCTTCTACCCGAATCTAAAACCCCTTTTTTCACATGCACATAAGGAAAGAATGAACCAACCTTTTTCCGACGGTTGAAGTAGATCCTCCGTTGAGCTTCTTATCTCCTTGCTATTGCTGCTCCTTCCAAAAGCTTCCCTGCAATCAAGACAAGACTATGCATGCATGCTATTGATCTATTCTAAGGTTAGAGATAAAAACACAAATCAAATAACATAGATAAGACTCATGTATTCGGGACGGGAAAAGTATCTTTT
>ML812802.1:69958-107709 GCA_009831015.1 Picea engelmannii
TCTAGGTTCTTACCCAAGGTGACTGTGGAGGGGAAAGTCTTCACGGTACCTGGAATCGACGTTGATCAAACTCACTCGGGCTCCTTGGAGGGTATACCCATGATTATGTGTGGGAGCTTGCACCAGGGCATAAGTCTGTTAAGTAGGTCGTCAACGTAACTTTTCCACCTTATCCCCGCCCGTTCTCGTCTCATTGTTGCGACGTTGGATTTCATCACCAACTAGTGGCTTCGAAATTACAAGGTATTGTTTGCTTGGTGATTTCTTCTTAGATTTTGTTTACTAGTGAGTTTTGTTTATTTCTTGAAGTTGACCTTAGGAATTTTCTCACGAAACTTGTCACTTGTTTACAATTTATCCCCCGCGGCGTTCTCGTAGAATGCAAGGATTATCTCTAGAGCATCTGGACGATCCTCAACCTACTGGTACACCTGAGAGTTCACCCCATCAAACTAAAGTCCCTGTGGTTACTTCACCACAAGGGGAAACCAGTGACGTTCCAGTTGTCACCACACCACTGCCACAAGTCAAATGAACTGATTCTCTAGAAGAATTTTGAGTTACTAACACTATAGAGGACTATCGCATTCGTCGTAGTGAATGACCTGTTGGATGAGTAAATCCTTCCAAAGAAACCATTGTTACATCTTCTGAATCAACTGTTGGGCCTTATCACGGTGTAGTAGGCCAAGATCCTTTTTGGACAGGTAATTTCCATTGAGTTCTTTTCAGTACAGAATCACCCCCCGTTTACGAAATCAACCCTCCTATGTCTCTTGAGATAGAGACTACACTCGAGACTACCACTTATTGTTTTGTTATTCCTCCCGAGATGGCCCATCTCACTAATACTACGAGTGTCCAAACCGAGGTAACTACAGCTACTCTGGCTTCTATCAATACCCAGCGAATTCCTGATGTCATCCCGACATTACCGCCCGGTTACCATGCGCTGAATGCGTTGTTGAATTCTGCCAATCCAACACCTCCTCAAACCCCAGCTGGTTCTCCAGGTGGTCCACCTTTTCCTGGGCATCCTATCCCCAGTTTCATCCCGACACTCCCTCAGTTTCCTTCTGGTAATCCTAACCCTAGTGGTACTATCCCAACTGTTGCAAGAAACCCGTAGATTCCTGTGGGTGGACAGGGTGGTATGGTTCCTTTTCTTTTTCCCGGACACAACATAGTTACTACACAACCCACGGTTGGCACGCAACTTCTGGGTGGAACTATACCTACATTAGGGGGACCAACCTCCCCTTTTGGAAAAAATATACCCCCTGAGTTGGCCCAGTATTGGACTCAACTTCTACAGAACTTTCCTCAAAATGATGGGGGGAAACAAACTGTCCCTACAGTGGGTCAACCTTATCTGGGTGTAACCAATCCTATTTTGGTTTCGAGTCAGACTACTCAACCCCAGGTCCCTACTCAAACTCAAGGTTACAATCCTTGGGGTTACTATCCTATCCGTCCACCACAGAGTCAGCCAGGACCTTCCCTCTACGGACAGTCTTCTTATGGTCCTACTGGTTTTCTAACAGGGCTTCTACCCCAAAGCCATCAGTACCCGCAAGTAAACCAACAGTTCCCTTTTCTTGCTACTTTGGATTTGCTAGATTTGTCTAGGATCCTCAATGATCCTATTCGTCACTCTCCCCAATGGCCTTCTATCCCTACTAAACTTCCATCGGATATTCCAAAATTCGATGGCAAGCCGGGAGAGGACCCAAATAATCATGTCATGACTTTTCATTTATGGTGTTCGTCCAACTCGCTGATGGATGAATCCATTCACCTATGTCTTTTTCAACGGACCCTGATCAGTTCGGCTATGAAGTGGTACATTGAATTGCCACGAGGTTTCTTTTCTAATTTCAACACCCTATCCATGGCTTTTCTCACAGATTACCAGTTACCGATCCATTATGATACTGGAACTGAGATCTTGACTTCTTTTAAACAAACTAAAGGTACTCACATCTCAGACCATATCCATGAGTGGAGAAGGAGACGACGTCTCATCAAACTTGAACTCCCTGATCAGTTACTGGCAGAATGGTTTACGAAATATTTCGTGAATGAAATTGGTAAAGACATTGATATGGGTGGTGTTGTTACAGAGGTGCAGGCTATCAGTCGCGCTCAGTATCTTGATCTCGTTTATTCGCAAACGGGAACACTCTACGATTTACTGCCTGAACTACCTTGTCCTGGTACTTCCAGTACTTCAACTGCTCCAGCTGCCTCGCATGCAGCTGATGGTGTGATTGGTAATTCTCATACCCACTCACATTCCATTTCGACTACAACCCCTAAGTCCAATTCTTATAATGTTCAAAGTGCTCTGTCTTCTGCTCCTCCCGCCGGTAAAACCTCTGAAGTGAACGTTGTTCAATCTAAGCCGACTGGTAAAAATAAATGGCCATCACCGAGCCTTGATACAGTCCTACGACCCCTGAAAGGTGTCGTTAAAAAGTTTGCATTCAATCCTCATGCTCATGCGGGCTAGAACTATAGCATTGTGGAAGATCTGGCCCAAGCACCTTCAGCGATGTCTGCCCTTGAAGTCCTTCAGTCCTGTCCTGCGCAATGAAGGGCTCTGTTGAAAGCTATAGGTGGAATAGATCCTACCGATACGAATTTGATAGTATTTGACTTGGACGACCATGTTCCAAGGTTACCCCCACAACTCACGTTTCAGATACAAGTTATTGTCTCCAACAAGAAAATTTTCCGAACTGTTGTTGATGAGGGTGCCTCTACGTGTGTAATGTCTTTTACTTGTTGGAAAGCCATTGGCTCTCCTCCGTTAATGGAATCATAAAATAATTTGAAAGCCTTCAATGGCTCAGGTTTTAATCCTTACAGTGTTCTTCCGTCGTTTCCCGTTACTCTCGAAGGTAAGATTGTCCAAGTTGAAGTGGAAGTTTTCGATGCTCCCCTAGATTATAATCTTCTTCTTGGCCGTAGCTGGGTAGATTCCATGCAAGCTGTTGTGTCAACACTATTCCGTGTAGTCCGGTTTCCCCATCAAGGAAAGATTGTTACGGTTGATCAACTTGCCTTCTTTAATTCCGATACTCGCACCGACAACATTCCGTTTATAGCTAAAACCCCACCGGGTTACGAGAATGTTGGAGTCGGTCTTTTGAAAGACTCTTCGTTAATGGGTACTTTTCCCATACCACCACCACCCGATATTCTATGGCCGTCAGTTGCTTCGATTAATATGATCTCCATGGTTCCTTATGAACTTCCATTGTCTTTTGACCCATGGATAGTCCCTGATCCAGGAGATCATACTCGTTTCGGCGACGTCATGCCGTTAAGTCCGATTGAGTCTGCTTTTCATGCGATTCAATCGACAATGCCTTCTACACCCTCTCTTGAGGAGTTGTCTCCTGATCCTTTTTGTGTCATTTTTCCCACTGACGAGATGATCATGTCCATCATGGCCGATACACCTTGGGACGATGGGCATCATCGTTCTATACTGTTTCTGGAACAACACACTCTCAAGAACTACCAGCGGATCTCGACTCCGTCGACCGTTGTTGTTATATCGACTGTTCCCGGATCTACACATGATGTGTTTGCGGAAGGGAACCTCAGTAAAATTTCTCCCACGATACCCCTTGATATTTCAGTTAAACCAGGGATAGTTGAAAATGTTCACATTGGAGCTTCGTGTACTCCAGAGGAAATTGTTACCTGCACTGCTTTGTTCAAAGAATTCTGTGATATCTTTGCCTGGAGTTACGAAGAGATGCCAGGTATCGACCCTGCTATTTTTGTTCATGAAATTAAGACATACCCCGGAGCTAAACCAGTCCGGCAACGCCTCCATCCTGTCCATCCACGTAAAGCGGCACCCATCAAGATCGAAGTTGAAAAACTTCTCAAAGACGGTTTTATTTATCCTGTGGCTCTGATAGAATGGGTTTTTAACCCCGTACCGATTGACAAGAAAGGTGGTAGCATACGTGTTTGTGTTGATTATCGGGATATCAACAAAGCCTGTCCAAAGGACAACTTTCCAACCCCTTTCGTCGACCAGATCGTCGATGACTGTGCCAGTAGCAAAATATTTTCTCTTATGGATGGATTCTCTAGATATAATCAAATTAACATCGCTCCTGAGGACCAACATAAAACTACTTTTATTTTTCCTTGGGGTACTTTGGCCTATAGGAAACTCCCCTTCGGTCTTAAGAACGCAGGTGTTATGTTTCAGCGTGCTATGTCTTATGTGTTTCACGATATAAAGCATATCATTCAACCTTATTTGGACGATTTTCCAGCTCGTTCTTTACGCTGAGTCGATCACCCTAATCATCTCCGAGCAATTTTCGTTCATTGTCGGTTCTATCGCATTCGTCTAAACCCTCATAAGTGTGTCTTTTGCGTATAGTCCAGCCATCTTCTTGGTTTCATTGTTTCACGTCAAGGGATCTGGGTAGATCCTATTAAGGTTGAGGCGATTCTTAATATCCCTCCTCCTTCTTCACTGCACCAGTTACAAAGTTTGTAGGGGAAAGTAAACTTTCTTCGTCGCTTCATCCCGAATTACGCTGAGATTACTCGGGGTTTTACACGTATTCTAAAGAAAGGTTCAAAGTTTGTCTGGGATAAGGTTGCTAACAATGCTTTTGAAGCTTTAAAGGTGTCCCTCATGAAAGCTCCCCTTCTTTTCCCTCCTGATTATAGTCGGGATTACTTTCTTTATCTAGCTGCTTTCGAGTACACTATCAGAATGGTCCTCGTTCAGGAGGATGACGCACACGATGAACATGTTATATATTACTTGAGTCGGAGTCTAACTTCAACGGAAATCAAGTACCAACATGTTGAAAAACTGGCTCTGGTTGCTGTTCAAGTGGTTCAATGTTTTCGCCATTATATTCTCTCCAGGAAGACTACAATGATTTCACATTGTAACCCCATGCAACATATATTGACACGTCAATTGTTGGGGGGAAAGTACTCCAAGTGGATTTTCATTCTCCAGGAGTTCAAATTGGAATTCGATCGTGCCACGTCGAAGAAATCCTTAGTTTTTTCTGAGTTAATTTGTGATTTTCCCCACACTTCCACGGAAAAAGTAGCAGTCGATTCGTTACCTGAAGAATCACTTTTCCTTATCAGTACTGACGATATTTGGTACGAAGATATCATTATATATCTCCAAACTCAAAATTTTCGACCTGCTTTGTCTAGTGTCAAACGTCGTCATGTCCGTTATCAAGCACGTCATTATATTATCCTCGGCGATACTCTTTACCGTCGAGGCATTGACTTTTTCCTCCAACGTTGTTTGACTTTTGACAAAGCTGAGAAATCTTTGAATGACTGCCATTCAGGAGCATGTGGTGGTCATATGTCTGGGTATGCTACTGCCCAGAAGATATTACGTGGAGGATACTTTTGGCCTTCCTTATTCAATGACTGTATTACTGTTGTTCAGAAGTGTCATGCCTGCCAGACCTATAATCAGAAGATTCGATCGCATCCCGCTCCCCTTCACCATGTAGTCTCAGTAGGTCCTTTTGTAAAATGGGGCATTGATTTCATGACATGTCACCCTCACTCGGTCGGGGGGCATTGTTGTGGGGTTATTCTACCCTACGGACTAACAAGATAGGGCTTAAACTTGCATGCAGATCATGACCCTTCAGAAACTACTTTTAACCTTCTACCCCAAATATAAAACCCTTTTTCACATGCACACATGGGAAGAACCAGCTAACCTTTTTATCGAAAGTTGGTGTAGATCCTCCATTGAGTTTTATCCCCTTTCTTCTACTGCTCCTTCCAAAAAGCGATCCTGCAATCAAGATAAAACTATGCATGCATGCTATTGTTCTACTAGAGGATTAGAGATTAAACACAAATAAAATAAAACGTATAAAACTCGTGTATTTGGGACGGGAAAAGTATCTTTTTATTAATCTCAAAATGAATCAACTTACAATGATTATAGAGACTGGCCACCATTCCTCGATCTTGATCCTGGGCTCCTCCTCTTCTTTGTCCTCCAACTTCTTTGCTTGAATTCTCCTAAAGCTTGAGGAAAGGCTAAAGGGTTGAGACAAAACGGATTCGACAATTGGGCAGAGTTTCTTTGCTATGATTTCCTCCCTTGAATAGTACCCATACCCCTTCTTTTATAGGCTAGAAGGAGCTAGGGTTTTAGGCAAACTCTCGGCCATGCATGGCTGGGAGTTCTAGTTAACTGACCCAAAGCTTCTCGTCCTGGTGGAAAATTTCCTGATTTTTTTCTTTGTTAGGTAAACGCGGGCTGTAGTGGGCCAGCCAGCATTCCAACACATGCAGCAGAAGGCCTGCCAGCATTCCAACGCACCCAGTGATAGGTTAGGGCACAGGTTACTTAATTTATGAGGTTTTTGAAGAGTCTGCACAGCATGGCTTTGGCAATGAAGGGTAATGAGTTGGCCTGATGCCAGGTAAGCATGGATGGTGCAATTTAGGGTTATAACAGATGCCCCCTAATGTATGAGTTTAGAAGAGCATCTGATGGACGAAATACATTACCAATTCTTTACCAATCTGTACTGATATGCTGAATGAGTGAGCCCAGGAATCATGAATCAGGAGGTGTCGTCTGTAAGAAATATCAAATGTCTCATCGAGGTGGGCATACCCATGCTCGGGATAAATCAGAACCATGGCTACCAATCAAATACACTGTAGATCCATGTCAAATAACTATAAAGAGTAGCCACGAACAATACACAGCAGAGCTACATCTCGAAATCAGAAAGATATACATAGAAAGTATCCATCTCTCATAAGATGATTCGGCCTGATGGCTGTACTTCAGATCTTGAGCAACAACTTCAAAATCTTCTAAACTCGGGTAGGAGTGTAATATGAGTGTACGACTGCACTACCCAGAGGTCTTCGACGGATCGTCGGTTGTGGAATTGATAATATTGATGATCGGACTGAAGGCTTTAGTGATTTCGAACAAAGACTTGATTGGACGTTCAGGATGGCTGGGTAGGCGGACAAGAGACATATTGCAGAGGGGCCGACTCAGGCTAAGTAACAAACTTCCCTTGGACAATAGCACGACAAGTGGTAGGACTCAGGCAACATATCTGTTAGTCATAAGTCTACGGAGTAGGAGGCAACGCAAACTCTCCATATGTTTGGAAGAGTAACCAAATGGTCGAGGACACAACTCAATATAGCGAGCAAATATTCCTAAGTTCATACTACATCCCAAAGTCTGATGAATCAAATGGATAGATGTGCTATATCCAAGGGCGACTCATGATGTTGCCAATAAAGAAAATACTTTTCCCATCCTCTTTTTGGGGTATATTTGATTTTTTTTTGTTCTTTTTGAGTATTTAGAAAAGAATAAAGGAATATTACGTTACAGTGGAGAAATGAGCATAGAAAACATACAAGCTCAAGGCACAAGGACAAGACTGATGTTCTAGGAAATAATACTCGGGAAAAATCCTCCAGTGGCTAAAGGTGTTAATACGCAAAAAGAAAACTATTACTAAGATGATGGGTAAAGGATGCAAGTGCGGTTGATAGAACACACAATGGTAATGTCCTTCGATGTAAGTTTAATGAGCCCAGAGAAGGGAAGCTCGGTGATTTTTCATGTTTAGAGAGTCTGAAAAAGCATAAAAGGAAACTCCATTGGGGTACCTTTTTCGTCAATAGTCTAGTCGATTCGAAAAAGGGGTAAACTAGCACCGACGAGACGTCAATTCAAAACCATTTTAACGAGTGTGACAAGGACAAGATCACTTGGCTATTTTTTCAATTTTAAGGAGTCTGAAAAAAGATTAACTATGGACTCCGTCAGGAATATTCTTCTGGACCGTTTTAACGAGTGTGAAAGAATAAGGTCACTCGGCAATCTTTTCAATTTTAGGGAGTTTGAAAAGAGCTTAACTATGGACTCCGGGGGGGGTTTCTTTTTCGTAAATTTAGTCCCTCAGGCCTGAAAAAGGAATAAAATTATACCTAAGGATACTCTTCTAAAGAATCAGAATTCGATAGAGTATTCCTTTGTTCGTATTGTTGACCGTCTGGACCGAAAAAGGGATAAACTACTGCCGGACAGATGTGACTTCAAATTCCAGTTTAACGAGCGTGAAGGGTCACAAGATCGCTCGGCAATATTTTCATGTTTAAAGGCTCTGAAAAGGGCTTAAAAGGAGACCCATTATGTTTTAGGAGTCCGGAGGGTAAGACAAAGAGTGAAAAAGACCCATGCAAATGAGTCTCAAACTCATATTCAGGAAAGACTATACGGACTCCCAAGCCTACTATGTTGTCAGAAACAACATGGACACCATAATGCAACCAGGAACTATCTAGGGCATCCATGTTTTGGTAAGCACTACCACCAAGTTGTGACACTTCTAGAGAAGATATGAAGGTTCTGTGTCACAACCGGATGGGATCGATCCTATATCGTAAGAACAAAAAGGCAACGAGATGCAACAGTGGGGATGAAATCCTACCCTATATGCTCAGGTTGATTTTTGAATTTTTTTTTTATGGACCGTCCATAGGTATATATATATATATATATATATTTTTTTTTTTTTTTCTGAAACTCAATGAAAAATGTCCCAATACATGATCAAATCTCTTCCATATAACTCCGGAACCACTCAAAATGGTTTTTGGTATAAAGAAACTGATAAAAAGGGCCAAAAGGGTGACAAAAAGAGGCCAAAAAGTCTATAAATAGAAGCTAACAGCTCATTATCACCATTGCTGATTTGGAAATTGACTCTGGAGCCAAAAGACCCCCTTTGCCAGAGATTGTGATTCCGGGAGCTACAGTGGACGAAACGAACTTCTGCTTGGACCAAGTAAGTAAAAAATCCCTCATCTTGCATTTCAATACTTCATTTATGTCTTTTAAGTTGATTTTGGGGGTGGCCGTCGACCTCTAAGAGGTCGGCCCTAGCAAAATGTGGGCTATCCAGGGACAGCCCGCGGGTACCAGCGCGCAGGGATAAAGCTGCACGCGGGTACCCGTGACTGTCACCTTGACAGCCCGCGGGATACTCCCACATGATGGAAATTGTGTTGAAATGAAGACTAAACTCCCTCCTTTTCCCTTGTGTGTTTTGCAGGATGTATGTTCATTAGAGAGAGAGGGAGCACGAGGCTGCCAATGAGGCAGTGGCTACAGATCCGAATGTTATGGTCGTGCTGTCACAGTGTGGCTTGGTGAAGTTTTTTTTGTGTCCATTCATGTGCACTCAACCTAGGCTACTGAATGCCTTGGTTGAATATTGGCACCCAGATGCAGAGGCATTTATGATAGAGGGGAAATCGTTGGTGCCCACCACCGAGGATATCTATTTTTTTACGGGCCTCTCGAGGAGAGGGGAACCAGTTAACTTTCAGATGTTTCCCGTGGGGCTGAGCAAAGTCTCGGAATTGATAGCAGAGTATTGTGAGGTTGGGACCGATCCGAGACCTTCTTCGATGCCCATTGGTAGGATCACCAGCCTCACCTTGCAAACTATTTTATCGCTCATTGGGAAAATTACCGGCTCTGCAACCATGCATCAGGCTTCGCGCGCACAGATGAACTGTGCAATTCAGTGCATGAATGCACAAATTTTCGATTGGAGTACCACACTGTTAGAGAACATGAAGAGGAAATTGACTGATTGCCGACAGCGGACACACAGGAACTTTGGGTTCGGGACCATCCTGTGTTCATTTTTCTTTAAGAGAGTTCCATGCTTTAGTCCTCGGCTGACAGTACGAGGACATCTGGCGACTTTTCCGGCAGTGTGTAGATGGGCAGTGTTGCTACTGCGACAGGGTGGTGGGAGGACCACTGAGGCCTTCAATGATGATTTCTTTGCGTGGCTGTCACGATAGATTCTGGCGATCGAGGATTACCCATATGCCGGGATCGACTTTTCCAGAGATCCAGCGATACCAGTGCCTCCTGGTGAGGAGCGAGGGGAGATGGGTAAGTCTCCACCTGCCTAGTTTTTTTGGTTGTATATGTAATTTTTATGTCTTTATATATATATATATATCATGTTTTTTGTATAACAGAGTTTTTTATGGGTGAACATTGTGTTGCATGCAGATGTGGGACCCGTGCGACCTGCCGATTTTGCACGAAACAGGCGCCGCCCATGGCCAGAGGCCGCAGCTGCCGCCGCCGGAGGGGCAGCAGTAGCAGGGAACCCTCTAGCAGGAGAGGTTGAGAGGGCTCTTAGGTGGATTGAGAGGAACTTCACTGAGCTCACTCGCACAGTTCCCATGGCAGAGATAGAGGACATGCCGCCCTCCATGTAGACTCATATGATGGGGTTACCTCGGACATGGGTCTGACTGTTTAGGCATTTGGGCCGAGCTGTACATGATTATAACAGGGCCCATAGGCCCTGAACAGACTTGTAGATTTTGATGTGCCTTTAGCACCGATATGTATATATATTTTTTAAGGGCATAAGCCCCAGTGACTTGTTATGGTTCCCACTTTTTGAGGTGCTTGCGCCCATCTATGTACTCTGAGGATTTTATGATGTTTATATATGGTTTTTATTTCTTTTTTGTGTCTTATGGATGATGTGTACCAAAATGTATTTACATGTGCATGATCATGATCTTCTTTATGTGTGAGAAAGATTCCAATCTAAAATGTGATTATCTAGAGTATCTGTGATTTGATTTAGACTCCTAGGAACATGAAAACATGTAATATAATCAAAGTTGCGTTCCAAGAGACGTACCCTAAGGAATCATCGATGTAAAGTAGGATCGTGCACACGCTATATTCTGTTTAGCTGGGACACAACCAGTTGAGAATCTAGATAGACCCGGAGATGAGAGATACCCAATGACAAAGCGTCACGAAGCAACTCAATAACTGCGCTATACTCAACAACATTGTTTGTGGTGTCACCTAAGAATATTCCTCTGGAAGATAACAACTGACCCTGTGGTGTAAAGATTACCGAAGCTGCGGAGGCAAGCCTCCACGTGTGTCGACTAGCACCGTCTGCATACCCAATGAACACCTCATACTCACTTGACATCTGCCACAGTGACGAAAGATAACATTAATGACACATTTTTCAAAAGAAATGAAAGAAAGTAATAGCACAAAGACTATACATATGTTACAAAAAGTTACCCATAGTGACCGTTCTATGAGTAATACTTCTTGAGGTAGAGCCCATTTCTAGGCTCCGTCAAAGCATTCCCTTCAAAATCAACCAGACGATAAGCGTCCTTCTTTAAAACCTCCTTAACAATGAAGGGTCCGAACCACATGGGTTTAAACTTTCCTGCCCCCAGGGGGTCCTTATCTTGGTCATAAACCAGGACAAGGTCTCCCTCAGAGAAAACCCGAGGATGAACAGACCTATCATATTAACACTTAACCCTATGTTTATGAACCTCGTTGGCTAGGGCTGCATCGTGATGCTGTTCATCAAGCTGCTCAAGGTGTACTAACCGTTCTTCAAGTGGAGAAGTATCTGGAAATAACTATACTGCCAATTTCAGAGATGGAATTTGACATTCCATGGGAAAGACTGCCTCTAGCCCATAAACGAGTTGGAAAGGTGAGAAACCGGTTGCCGTCTTAACTGATGTTCGGTAAGCCCATAATGTCGAGTATAACATCAAATGCTAGTTGGATTTGGCTGAGTTGATGGTTCGTTGTAGCATTGTCTTAAGAGTTTTATTAACAGCTTCCACCTACCCATTGGCTTGGGGATAGTAAGGTGATTAATGTTCTTTCCGTAACCCAAGCGTTGACGTTAACTCGGTCATCATTTGATTCTGAAAGTGACTACCATGGTAAGTGACAATATCTCTCGGGACGCCGAACCTTGCTATGATCTGGTTAAATAAAAAGAGAGCTACAGTCTCTCCATCATCTTTGAACGTCGGCATAGCTTCGACCCATTTAGTGAAGTAGTCGACAGCTACAATGATATAGCAGTGCCCCCTTGCTAATGGGGGGTTGCATGTAGTGTAATTAATCCCCCACTTGGTGAAGGGACTGGCGGTGATAACAGGAAACATGGGAGCTGGATGTGCCCTCATCTTCCGTGAGAAGATTTGGCATGGATGGCACTTCTTGACCGACTCGATACAATCTTTTATAAGCGTGGGCCAAAAGTAACCTGCTCGTAAAATATTTTGGGTTGTTTCCAACCCAGATAAGTGACCGCCACAAGCTCCTGTATGACAATCGTTGAGCACTATGACAGCCTCCTCATGAGTGAGACATCGACGCAAGATACAATCTACGCCTCTCCGATACAAAGTATCATTGAGTATAAGATAGTTCTTGGCCTGATGGCGTATCCGCCGACGCTCATCACGAGAAGAAGAGGTAGGACACTTAAAATTCTAGAGATAGATCAATATATCTCCATACCAGGGGTCGGACGATTCAATCAAAAACATATCCCCCTGGATAGGCGATTCCTCAGGCACAACGTCACCTGTCTCAACCGGAAGTTCTGAAATAAGTTCTGTGAAGACCAATGAATTTTTGGACTTGGCTGAAACAAAGTCTAAGTCAAATTCTTGGAGTATTACCATCCATCTATTGATTTTTCCACCGATAATGCGTCGTGTCAACATGTACTGAAATGGATTCACGAAGGCAACGACAGTGGTCTTACGAAACAGAACATAGTGACGAAACCGTTGAACAACGTGGACTGCTGCCAACGCAAGTTTTCCGAGATGAGTATAATTAAGTTCTGGTCCTACGAGGCCTCGGATTAGGTAATAGATCATGTATTCAGACAACGAATCATCTTCCTGAACTAAAACCATGCCTATGGTTGACTCTGCGGCAGCCAGATATAATAGGAAATCCTTGTTATAATTCGGTGGTCGTAGCAGAGGTGCAGTTGTAAGGGCGTGTTTCAATGCATCAAAAGAGCATTGCGTTGCTTCATCCTAGAGAAAAGGAACGTCTTTCTTTAGTAAGCGCATGAAGCCCTTGGTGATTTCGGCATAGTTGGCGATGAAGCGTTGTAAGAAGTTCACCTTGCCTTGAAGACTCTGAAGTTGTAAAATTGTGCGTGGGGGGGGCAACTGGACTATTGCCTCCACCTTAAGAGGATCGACCATAATCCCCGTTGTTGAAACGATGAAACCTAACAAACGTCATGACGTGACGCAAAAGATGCACTTGTTGGGATTTAAGCGAATCCGAAAGTAGCGACAACGTTCGAAGATGAGTCGGAGGTGCATAGGATGATCTTTTCGCTTGCGAGAGCGTGATGCTAAATCATCTAGATAGGCCTCGACTATATGTTTGAGGTCATGAAACGCAAAAGACATGGCCTGTTGGAAAGTGGCTCCAACATTCTTGAGACCAAAAGGCATTTTTCGATAGGCGAATGTACCCCACGGAAAAATGAATGCCGTTTTGTTTTGGTCCTCATGTTTGATTTGGATTTGGTTATATCCCGAGAAACCATCCATGAAAGAAAAGGCTTCACAACTGGTGCACTCATCAATGATCTGGTCGATGAATGGGGTTAGATAATTATCTTTCGGACATGCCTTGTTCAAATCAAGAAAATCGGTACAGACACGAATCATGCCTTGTTTTTTATCGACTGGCATGGGATTTGACACCCATTGAGTCAAGTGAATAGGGTATATGAACCCTACCTTAAGCAATTTCTCAACCTCAGCTTTGATGGCTGCTGCTTTCCTAGGATTAACTGGACGAAGTTTTTGTCTAACAGGCTTAGCATCAGGGTATGTAGTGATCTCATGTTCAACAATTTTCGGATCGATGCCTGGCATTTCCTCGTAAGACCAAGCAAAAACATCGCGGAATTCTTTAAAAAGGTCCGTGTAAATCCGAATCTCTTCGGGGGAGCAATCTGCTCCGACGAAGACATTCTCCATGATGCCGGGGTTTCGAGAGATAGTGATAGGTATCATGACAGTGATAGTCACCATATTTCCCTCAGCATAAATATCCTGTGTAGCTAAGAGGTTAATGGGACAAGGCTGATCTCCCGTCATGGTGATAGCGAATTCTCCTGCCTCGATTCGGTGTAACTTTGGGAGGAAATATGATCTGTGATGAAGATCTTCCCAGGGTTTGTCCAGACCAGTCATTGCTTCGATTATTGCTTCGTCAGAAGGCAAGACTAAATCTAACGAATCGGTGTTGGCAAGAGAATCCTGAGCCCAGATAGGCTCGAGGAGTGGATCCAACTCTTGTGCGAGAATCGGATCAGGAGTAGCTGAATTTTGTTGAACCAAAGAGTACACTACTTCAGCGGCCGACAAGGGCGTATACATGCCCGCATGCCCTGTCGCAACCATCATGTCTGATGGGGAAGGAAGAATCCACTGATCCTGAAAGTAAGTTGTGCAGAACGACGAAACATGGAAAATCTCAGCCTTGTGGTGAGTCGATATAAACTTGACATTGCCCTGAGGAGGTGGGTAATCGAAGGTACCCATCAAAGATGGGCACAAAAAAAATACTACATTGACGACACCAGCTTGAGTATTATCTACCATGGGAACCGTGGATGCCCCCAAGGCTGGGTCAGGTCGAGAGAAGGACAACTGATCAATAGTCACTATCTGGCCTTCATGTGGAAACAGTAAGACTCGGAAAACTGTAGCAACCATCACTTGCATTGCATAAGTCCAACTATGACCTAACAATAGATTGTAGTCGATGGGGGCGTCAACTACCTCTACTTCGATGCACACGGTCTTCCCCCCTAACTGCACAGGGAAAGAAGGAATGATGCCATGCAGTCGGAAAGAACTACCATCGAACGCAGTAAGGAGAGTAGGTGACGGAGAAAACTGAGGTTGACCAATGGCTTTCCAGCATGCTAACGACATAACGCAAGTCGAAGCGCCCTTGTCTACCACCGTGTGGAAGATATTTCGTGTAAAAGTTTTCGTGCGGTGAGCCACTACTATCTGAAATGCGACGTGGTAAGGAAAATGAGGTTTCAAGTCAGTCGTATCTAACATGATGGTACCTGGGTTACAAGTCTCAGTAGAGCCTAAAGCAGTCAACAAGGCTTTCCTCTGAGCAGGGAAACTTTGGAGGAACTCCAAAGTAGACATAGCACAAGGGATTTGGGATAAATCTTCCACCACAGAGTAGTTCTGGGTGGCCCTTGCGTTTGGATTATGAGAAGCCCTCTTAAACACACCCTTTGGAATAAGTGTCATTGTTTCACCCAACGTCTTCTTGATCTGTAGAGGAAGAGATGGGATCTCGGCTTCCTTGCCTTTCTAAGGGGCACTTGGTTTTCTATAGTTGTGCGCTCTAGTCATTATGAAAGAATCACTTTTAACCATATATACGTTCACGGAAGATGAATTGTTTGGGGGAGGGAAGTTTTCTTGGCTACCCACCTCTGCACTTGTAGAG
Source organism: Picea engelmannii (assembly GCA_009831015.1). Classification (NCBI taxonomy): domain Eukaryota; kingdom Viridiplantae; phylum Streptophyta; class Pinopsida; order Pinales; family Pinaceae; genus Picea; species Picea engelmannii. Next base: position 85,392 of record ML812802.1, read on the forward strand.
GCTTGAGTTAAATTTTGCCCATGCTGAAAGGGGTTAGTCAACATGGCTTGTTGTTGCTGCGTGACAAACTTCTGGGCCTCTGCAAGTCGAGGGCATAGGTGGGTTGTGTGGTCTTCCACACATAGGTTGCACGGATACCTTGCCTTCCTCTTTTCTATGGTGCCCTTGCTAGCATGATCATTTGGTTTTTTATCCCCCTTACTCTTCTTGCATTGTTTTTTCTTCCCTTCGGGCTGCTAGTTGGCCTTTGGGTTAGTCGTCTGTATAGAGTGTACTTTCGACGTTTGAGTAGGAGGAGCATCTAGTCTGGCTGGCCGTTGAGTGTTGTATAGATAAATGCTGCAATTATTTTGTCAATTGCTCAGTGGGCTTGGTTTGTGTCGAACAAACTATACCATCATCATGTGGTCCGACTCTCTGTCTGGTTTTATCCAGAATCGATCGTGTTGCATCTGGCAGGATGGTGTACAATAGACCAGACTGAGAATAGATAAACTCAAACTGTTGAGCCCTCATGATGGCCTCTTCCTTGGAGAAAACCCCAGAAGTTGCGACGTATTTGGACAATTGGGGGACTAAAGACTTAAGGAACCACTGCAACAGGAATGCTGGTGGAACTGGCACTTTGATTAAACTCTTTCGGCGTCTCCACTCTCGGATATGATCCAAGATATGATTTGCTGTCATCTATTTGAAATTGGCTAGCAACTCTGTGTCGGCGTCATATCTAACAGGTAACTGGAAATGGTTAAGGAAAGCCATAGCCAGTTCACCGAAAAAAGAATATCATGAATGATCAAGCTCTATGTACCATTTCACGGTACTCCCAATAAGAGTGCGTTGAAACAATCACAATTGGACGGAGTCATCTTTCAGTGAGTTAGATGAACACCATAAGTGGAAAGTAGTCATGTGATCACCTGGATCTTCATTAGGCTTGGCCTCAAACTTTGGGATGTCCGAAGGCAACTTCGTCGGCATAGGAGGCCAACGTGAATCATGACAGATAGGATCATTTAACAACCGTGTCAAATTTGGCAAGTGTAATTTCACCAAGAATGGTAGTTTAGGTTGCTGCTGATAGCTGGGATAAAAGGGTCCTGGAGTTTGACTGGCACCAGGTTGCTAGGAAAAGTTTGGCTGTTGGCCCGGGTTCTGGTAGAAACCATGGCCCTCACCAGCGTAATGGTTTTTCATCTAAGGAGACATCATTGGTTGATTCCCAATGAAGGACATAGGATGTTGGGCATTCATCATGTTTGACGGACTTTGGGAAGGATTACCCCATGTCGGTCCCGATGGGAGAGGCATAGAAGTCTGTCTGGGGTTCCATTGACTGTGGAAAGAATTACCCCAGAGAGACATTCCAGATGAAGGAACGGATCCTTGTCCTGAGTTCCAAGGTCTTGGTATATGTGCCCCCGACACAGGAATAATACCTTATGCTGGTGTAGATTGTCCAAAAATGGGTGTGCCCCCAGATGGGAAAGTCGTGGATGTGAAAGCGTTATTACCAAACATCCCGTTCCAAACAAACGGCGATGAACCTACAGGCAGAGTTTGTGCAGGTCTTCCTTGACTCTCGGCTCCAAATGAACTCGTGTGTGCAAGTTGCCCGACGGACTGCTGATGCAATCCACCAAGCGAAGGGGACGAAGGAGGGATATGACCTCCAGTGTAAGAAAAATCATTGAAAGGGATAGGAATGCCCCCGAGTTGACCTTACAGAGGAGCGTTAGAGCTCCCTACCCCCAGACCCAAAGTCTGTAAAGTGGAGGAAGTGAGTACAGGACTTGTACCTGAACTAGGCATACCGTATGAAAACGGAGGGCCTGTTGCACTAGGTGTGTGAGGTATGGCCGCCACGATAGATGGGGTCGGTCCACTGTGCGACGTAGTTGCGGCCGAGACCATGGTGGCCCAGACCACTGACAAAGGAAAGTTAGGAGAAGCCTCTCCTGTGGTAGCAACAGTGATGGGAATGGAAGAATTCCCAGAGGAAGTAACAGAGTTTGGTTCCATAACTGGGTTAGGGACTGACAGGCGTCCGTAAAGTTGAATTGGCACAATAATGTCTATCCAAGTATCATTGTTTGAGGTTTCAACCGATCCAAGATTGGCGGTTGACTCCTCTGGGAGTTGTTCGGGCTCAAAAGCCCTGGTTTCTTCGAAATACCCTTGATGGTCTAGCTTCCGCCTCAATGGTGGCGGGGGTGGATCCAGTATAACCGGCGGCAGGCCCAGAAGCCTTCGTGACCGGCGGAGCTCTGAATCCTCCACTGTGTGAGAAGATTCACGACACGCTAAGGTATTCTACATGAACAAACAGTATTAATCACTAAAATAAATCCCCTAGGAGATAAATCAAGCAAGCACTAAACTAGTTGGAAGAACAGTTACAACAACCAACACTAGAGAAACTTACCAGTGCAAGTGCAACTCGAATACAGAAGCACCCTCCAGGTATACTCTGCAAAGCATGGCCTGATGTTTGTCCTAGGTACCGTGGTATACCCCCGCAGTCACCCGTGTATGTCCCTAGAAAAGATTGGCAACTAGTTTGCTAGCACGTGAACAGTCACCAGGCGGGTACAGTCGATAGTCGGGTAGACCACATTGAGTAGGGTATCAAGCCCAAAACTTGTCAAGGGTATCGAGAGAAAATGGTCTGGAAGACAACTGGGGACCTCAAACAGATTCGAGACCCACGAAGCTCCGTGGAAAATGCAAACGACGGAATCCCTTAACAAATTCTCGATATGTGTTCTCCACAACGCTCGGTCCAGCTTTGGAGGGGTTATCTCCACTACCTTTCCTTATGCGACCTCATGTTTAGCCCCTGTGTTAGAGGGGGGTCCCAGATAACTTTCCATAACTGGACTTCTACACTCCCTATTGACAGACTCCAATGTTTGGTTTGGGTGGCCTTGGAGAATTTACTCTACAACCTATTCCAAGGCCCTAGTCCTGAGCTAGTGTATGTACCCTACAAACAAAAAAGTCTAATTGATTTTAATTAGTGTTTCTTTTAATGGGATTTTTAAGTCACAAGGTACGAAAGTGAAAATGATGGTGTGTAAAAAGACTCAAAGCAAAATGAACAAGAAATGCTCGGAAACAAAACTTTTACTAAAATGCAAAACCAACAACTTTTCAACAAGAAAGACTTCTTTTCTTTTCAAATTTACTAAGATTTCATGCAGTAAATATGAAGGACTTTCGCTCAAATATGCGAGCTACTTATACTCTAAATGCACTGCAAAAACTTATGCAAAAAGACTTCTTTCCTAGCTACTGATGCAACAACACAATCTTCAAACCAAGAAGAGAATGAAACCAGAAGATATATATATATTTTTATTTCATTGAAAAATAACGCAACAAGGAAAAATGTTGACAAGAACAAAACCAAGAGAATGAAAAGAAAACTCTGGCTTAAAGCCCAGATCGCAAAAGAATCAGAGAACAAAATGCGGAAAAGCAATCAAGACAACACTGATTCTAACACTTGCCTAAAAACCATAAAACAAATATTTTTTCTCTTTTGTCTTTCCTATTAAAACATCAACTAACAAACACAGGCTAAGGATAAGATATCCTAACCTGCTAATTGTGCAGCTACAGACTCTATACCCCTGAGAGGATCTCTTCTCACCACAGGAGGGGATGGCTGCCCCACCCAAGCTGACAAGTTACCAATCAAGCCTGCGACTGTCACCAAGCCAGCACGCGTGAAAATGCGTGCTGAGATACAATAGCGCGCGGGTACCCGCGGGCTAGGCTTAAACAGGTCGTGGGTATGTATAAAAACCAAGAAAAAACAACACAAAGGCAGCCCAGACCTGAAAAAGGCCTCTGGTATTGACAACCAGGGTCTATAAAAGGCTTGGATGCTATTACTTCAACAGAAAAGGAAAATTTACAAAAATAAAACAAATGCTAAGAATAAGCAACTCAATAAGGAAGACTGAAAAACAAGACAATAAACCAACAAGACCCAAACAGGATCTGGAAATCCCCCTGAGAAGGTAAACTTTTGACAGGGAAGAGGAGACTGCCTCTCAAGCTTTATGAATGCTACACGCTACTGAAACCTCTGCAGCAAGCATTCAATGCAGGCTACAGAAGGTTAGGGCGTGGGTTACACGTGTGTAGGCCTTCTGCAGGCCGCATGTACCTCTGTGTGTCCCGAGAATAAATGTCAAGCAACAGTCAAGGAAAAACTAGTATTGATAACTAGGTTCCCTGCTAGCATTGACCTAAGAGACAACAAATAAACAAAGAAACTGAAACTCTACTTCTTTGAACTACCCAAAAACCTTTAACAAAATTCGGGAAACCCTAAGAGTAAATATCCCCAGTGGAGTCACCAATTCTGTTGTGGGGTTATTCTACCCTACGGACTAACAAGCTAGGGCTTAAACTTGCATGCAGATCATGACCCTTCAGAAACTACTTTTAACCTTCTACCCGAAATCTAAAACCCTTTTTCACATGCACACATGGGAAGAACCAACTAACCTTTTTATCGACGGTTGGTGTAGATCCTCCATTGAGTTTTATCCCCTTGCTTTTGCTGCTCCTTCCAAAAAGCGATCCTGCAATCAAGATAAAACTACACATGCATGCTATTGTTCTACTAGAGGATTAGAGATTAAACACAAATCAAATAAAACGTATAAAACTTGTGTATTTGGGACGGGAAAAGTATCTTTTTATTAATCTCAAAATGAATCAACTTACAATGATTATAGATACCGGCCACCGTTCCTCGATCCTGATCCTAGGCTCCTCCTCTTCTTTGTCCTCCAACTACTTTTCTTGAATTCTCCTAAAGCTTGAGGAAAGGCTAAAGGGTTGGGACAAAACGGATTCGACAATTGGGCAGAGTTTCTTTGCTATGATTTTCCTCCCTTGAATAGTACCCCTACCCCTTCTTTTATAGGCTAGAAGGAGCTAGGGTTTTAGGTGAACTCTCGGCCATGCATGGCTGGGAGTTCCAGTTAACTGACCCAAAGCTTCTCGTCCCGACGGAAACTTTCCTGATTTTTTACTTTGTTAGGTAAACGCGGGTTGTAGTGGGCCAGCCAATGTTCCAACACGTGCAGCAGAAGGCCTGCCAACGTTCCAACGCGCCCAGTGATAGGTTAGGGCATGGGTTACTTAATTTAGGAGGTTTTTGAAGAGTCTGCTCAACTTGGCTTTGGCAATGAAGGGTAATGAGTTGGCCTGATGCCAGGTAAGCATGGATGGTGCAATTTAGGGTTATAACAGGCATGGTTATATTATTGTAGTTGTTGATTATTTTACTAAGTGGGCCGAGGCGATGCCGACATTCGATAATACTGGAAAGACTGCAGCATTATTTCTTTTCAACCATGTCATCACTCGTTTTGGTGTTCCTCAGGCTATCGTTAACGATCACGGTAGTCATTTTAGGAATTATATGATGTCGAAACTTACAGAGAAGTTGGGCCTTCGTCATGATAGCTCAACACCCTATTATCCATAGGCCAATGGCTAGGTTGAAGCCATCAATAAGGTTCTTATAACTATGATTCGACGGATGATAGGAATCCATAAAACTAGCTGGCACACGATGTTATTTTCGGCATTGTGGGCGTATCGGACATCTGTTAAATATGCTACTAGATTTACACCTTTCTGATTAGTTTATGGCATGGAAGCCATTCTGCCAATAGAATGTGAAATACCATCTTTGAAGCTAGATGTAGAACTCTTACCTAATACTTCTGCTGAAGAGGAACGTCTGTTGTATCTGATGCGATTACACGAGACTCACCGTGACGCTACTCTTGTAATAGAAGCCCAGAAGAAACATGTTAAGGCACAGTATGACAAGCATGTCAAACCTCGTGTCTTCTCTGAAGGAGATCTTGTTCTTCTATATGAACAAGATAAAGATGTCTTAGGAGCTGGGAAGTTCGAACCAATGTGGCGTGGGCCTTATATTGTTAGCAAAGTTTTGGAAAAGGAGCATATGAGCTGGTGGATTATGATGGGGTACCTTTGAGTGAACCCAGAAATGGGTTGTACTTAAAGAAGTACTATGCATGAGTCATTTGTGTACTAGTACTTGTATTTTATGTATCATACTGCGTGTGTGTTTTTTTTTAGTTTTCCTTTGACATTATTTGGTCTCTGCCCTTACATGAAATTGTGTTTGATTGCCAGATGTTGGAGTATTCTCTACCTTATATTGTCTTCGCCGACGGTTCTAGCCGTAGTACTCAGAACCTAGCTTCCACTGCATGGGCAATCTATGCCCCAACAAACGAACTTATATCTTTATGAGGTGTATGTCTTGGGTGAGAAACCAACAACATCGCAGAGTATAGCGCCATTATTGAGTTATTGGTTGATGCTATTTCTCTCGGGATTCGTCATTTGGTTGTGCGACTTGACTCGCAGCTAGTGGTACTACAACTAAGTAATGTCTACTCTATTCGAAGTCCTACTTTATTGAGGGTATATTTGAGAATTCGCCTCTTGGAATGACATTTTGATCACATTGAATATCAACACATTCCTAGATGTCTTAATACATTGACAGATGCATTAGCTAATTATGTATTGGACAGGCATTTAAATCATTTATAAATCAAACACATTAAAATGTACACAATGTAAAGTAAGCCGGTAGAAGCCGTGTATATATATATAACGATCAAAGTTTGTTTTTACAAAACGTTTTTCCGAAGACCAAAATATCAAAATTGAAGCCCATAGCTTCTACATAATGACATCAAGGATGATGTTCAGGATAGCACACTAATGTCCTAGCAACTCTGTGGAGAAGTCGACCCATAGATGCAGAAACCCCCACAGTGTGACGCTGATCGCGTCGGGGAATCTCTTCCAGAGTCATATCTGGAACATATGCCATCAGAACCTCTAAATTCTGCTCCACTGTCAGATAATCCTCGACTTACTGTGGAACTGCTACTGTCGCTTCTCCCCATCGCTGGATAGGAGAGCTGTCAGCAGGTCGATATGGTCCAACGTCTGTGTTATCAACAAGTATTTGGTGTTAGTCTTTAGATAAATATATAAAAACAAAAACATTTAAATATGATAAAAACTCAAAAACATTTAAAAACAAGAAAATTTGTGTACTTCTTACCGAGGTCTCCCCACTGTGCATCTTCAGGAAGTGCAAGATCCGGATCTCCTCTGAATTCCAGCCCAGCGTAGGCATAGTCGTCTACCATCATCATCTAGGTCTACAACCAGTCGAAGAAAAAATCGTCATATTTGATGATGGGACCTGCCACATGTCGGGCCATGAGTCGACACCACCGTAACATCCTCAGATCTCTGGGACCAGGAAGATCCCACTCAGCCTATAGGCGAAATACCGGGACTCTCTCCAAGAACAAAGACACTAACAATGATCGATAACCAAACTATTTTAGATTTCCACGCCTGCACTTAGTCAATTGTTTCTTGATATTGTGTAATACTGCGTCAGCCCAGTTAAAAACCCGGGGTTCAGTACACTTGATGGCGTACTGGAAATAGATCTGCAGAGCTATATGTGGAGTAGCACTTCCCACCATTCGAGCAATGGTAAAGAGAATGGTGTGGAGAGTGAAATCAGTTACTCCCCAAATTGCCACTTTCCCTTTTTGTCTTTCAGCCTTAGGTACGTAGTATTGGTTACAATATTCGCTCATTTTTAACCTGCCTGCTCTGCTGCCAGACAAACTGACATAAGATCCACGTCTGGATAATCTGATCAAGAAATAGCTATCCTCGATATCAATAGTCAAGGTATGAGCTCCCACGATGAACACTTGTTGATCCGGATCCCACATTTGAACTAAGTACTCCAGTAATCGAACTTGGGCTTTCATGCCCGGGGTACGGAAATACTTTAAGAGGCCGCAGTCTCTTAGTGAAACTAAGGTGGGAGGATGGTTTTCGACATTGGCATTGTCCTCCTCGTGCTCTCATTCCCGCCACTCTAACACCATTATTTTGGCTAATAACCTGCATAAGACACATATAAACATGGTTAATAATCTTATTGATAAGATAAATTTTTTCTATTAGCTAAACATTAAACAAATTTTTGGATTTTGCGTTGTTCACAAGTGGCCTACTATGCGCAGTGCGAACTTCTCGCAGGCGCATTAAGGCCCACCTGTGAGAATGGGTCATTCTCGCAGGTCCCGTATGGGTCACCTGCGAGAATGCTCCCACGCACATGAAGTTCAAAAAATTGACTTAAAACATGACTTTTAACCAATAAAATTGAATTTTTAAACCATGAAAAGATAAGGAATTGAGAAATTACCAAAATGTTGCTGACGGCTCGCCGAATGATTGCCCGTAGCTCCCGAAAATCGACGCCGAAGGTAGAGGGTAAAATGAGGGTTTTTTGACTCAAATGGTAAAAGTGTGAAACGAAATGGTAATTTTGGTTATTCACTCATTTTATTTACTTTTTACTATATCAAATGTGGGTTTTTTATGTTTATTCATTATTTAACCCTAATCACTAATGTGTAAATGAGTGAAATGATTGACAGGTGCAAAACATGGATGATTTTGAACAGAATTTTTACCTGGTGTGGTGTGATTTTGATTGATTGTTATGGTTTTGACTTAAAACCTCGAGCGCATTTTGTCCGTTCTTGCACTTGTAAAAAACATAAGAATGTGACCGAGCGTTGTTTTATCACTTTTATAGGCTCGCTGTGGTTACACGAAAAAGAAACCCCCCTAGAGTTATCTTTAAGCTCTTTTCAGACTCTCTAAACATGAAAATATTGCTGAGCGATATTGCTATTTTAATGCTCATTAAAGTATTTGAAGTATGTGTCCTTCGAGCGATAGTTTAACCCTTTTTCGGTCTCATTGGACTATTGTATGAAAAATGAACTGAGAGAGTTCTCTTTTGAGTTTTTTTCCAAACTCTATAATCTTGAAAAACCTTCGAGTTTACTATCTCTGGACTCGTTAAACAAACATTGACAGACCCGTAATGGGAGCGAACCACTCCTTCCTAGGGTTCGTTAAAAATACTTCGAGGGACTCGTCCGAAGGATGAGTATATATCAACAAGCATATGTGATCCTCTTCAATCTTGCGTAAAAATAAAGAGGTACTTGCCAGCAATGGTGGGGGAAAATTTGGGAAAGGGATATGTTTCATCATTGAATTGATTGGCAGTAAGTGTCGCTCTTGAACATGACACCCCCTATTCATCATTTGAAGCCGGTTTGGGAAATCCATTTGTCTCTCGTTCGATTTAATAACAAGGTCTTTCCATGTGTCGTGTTTGAGTCAATACTGCCAAATCATTGGTCGTGTCATTCATATGTTCAAGAACAGTCCATCTGAAACCTCTATTTGAGTCGGCCATCTGTAGTTATCCATTCATTCCATGTCGGCCTTCCTTGTGTCCAAAGTACAATTGCCACATACTTTATTTCACTTTCAAACTCAGTTACTCATTTTGTGTCATTGATGGGGGATACATCAAGGCCCTCCTATGACGAGTCTTGTTATGTCGACCTCAACACATTATCCGGAATCAAGGCTTAGAAATTATTCAGTACCTTGGAGCTTGCATGCCTCAATGGCAAGTTTCCTCGCTTTCGACAATGGGTTTACATCATTGGCCCTTGATTGAAAGATTCCATCGATTGTTCGACATCAACTCATTTATTCACGGTCGATGGATTGTACTATAGTACCTTGGGAGTCATTGACATCAATGGTGATTTCCCTCGCGCTTGTTAACGATTGCATCAATGACCAATAATCAAGTGGTTTCTACCATGTTCGACTTCGACACATGTAATCACATGGTTAGATTCGTACTTTGGGCGATGAGATTGAAGACCCTGGATATTGTCTTTTTGATTCAGGTTGCGATGGAGTATGTATAATTTGCGACACATAGATCCATTGTGTATGTTTCGTGGCTATGTCATCTTGATTGAAAATTTGTCGCACAGATCCACAATGTATTCAGGTGGTTGTGCTATATCGTGACCGCATGGATCCACGATGTATGATTGGTGGCCATGACCTTTGTTTATGATGTCATCAGTCTATGATCTGAGTATGGGAATGCCTACCTCAGAATTGGTATACATGATATTATGCTGATGCTTGGATGATTGCAGGTCTCTGATTAGATGTGCTCTTGGTTCTTGACACACACATGCAGCTTACAAAGTCTATCGACTGTCACTGGTTCCACTCTTAGACTTTGGGGGGAATTCTGTTATCCACAATTTTGGTCATCATGATGATAGTATGATGATGTTATGATAATGTAAAATCAAGCTCTTAACTAAGAACACTTTCCTGAGAAAAGTTACACTTGTCTATTTCTAGAAATCATGTTTTTAAAAGGAGTTCGCAGGCTGTCTATATATTTGCCTACGAGAATGCCTGATTCTTGCAGGTTGCATTAAGCTAGAGTGTGAGGGGTTCGCACTGTACATAATTTCCAGGGTGCGAACATCTTCTTAAAGAGGAAAAAGATGAATTTCTCGAGCCTTCTAGAAGGGAATCTTCGAGAAGAATGAGTTGGCTAGCGAATGGTTATCTAAGTACTGGCTTTCTTGATATCTTGGGATCATTTCCTATCCAAGTAACTAATCTATCTTCTCCTATATATTGAGGAGATTACTCATAGAAAAGGTTGGAAGTAAACTAGCAAGAGATTGATTGGGGAATTAGTGCAAGACTGTATGAAGGATGATGCTACAGCAGCTAGAGACAACAACAAGGTCATCAAAAGTGGTTGATTTTCTTCATGCATGAGCAAGTGTGTGTGTCAGAGCTAGGAGCCATCGAAAGGAGATCTACAACATCAAGGCTCAGGTTGTAAGTTTCACTTTCAATTAATTCAATACAGTAATATGTCCCTTTCCCATAAAGATGATGTCACTTGATTACATAACTCCTTGATCATATGTATAGATTAGCTATTGAATATATTGATCTACCTTCACTTTGATTGGTTTGTACTGTTGTGATCTAGATGGGACAAGAGCATTGGAGTGAAGCTTGGAACAACAGAGACGTAAGGAAAGTGTTCATAAGGTATGTACATGATCCTAGTCTCTTAGTTCATTCAATAGGTTAAATCTAGGGAAAGTGTATTATTCTGTCCTGTTTTGTTCTAGATACAGGTGGATCTAGGGAGATCGGTTTGTGTCCACACTCACGGATTTATCCTGAAATAGTATGTGGGCTGGTTCCTAAGCTTCCATGGTCTCCTAGGTGCATAAGAAGATTCCCCAGAATCCCCAATCCTATAGATGGCTAACAAACCAGGAAATGATGGATTATTTTCAGTTGAATGGTCTTCTATGCAGAAGCCACAAATTGAAATGGTATCTAATGGGCAGCCCCTTGAGGAATGATTCCTCCTAAATCTTGGGCAATATATGCTCATTGTTGCATTTTCCTCCTCCTATTTCCTTTTAATCTTTAGGGTGTCCAACTGGGAACCTATTGTGCTTAAGATATATGTCTTGAAGTTTTCTAAAAGGTTCCCTATCTCTGCTCTTGTGATACCACCTGAACTAACTGGTTTTAAGTTTCTATTATAGAGGTCGTGAACATTATTTCCTGTTTTAGATCTACTCCTCGAGTAATTCTTACACATTTCACAGATTTCAGAAAATGGTTTGTGAGAGATGTCACCTGATTCCATTAGGTTAAGTATCTCTAGGTATTCCTATGAAATTCCCTTAAGAAATAGAGCCCTAACTGCATCATCTAGAAGGTCATGGTATTTTTATTTCTGAGAGATATAACCAAATAGTTCCATATAATCCTCGAGGGTCTCGTCTTCTAACTGTTGGATTTTAAATATTTCATTACGAGACTCCTTGGTCTTGTAGTAGTCTTGGTACTTCTTAAGAAAAATATCTTTCATGGCTTCCGAAGACCTAATATTGGATTCTCCCAACCCCATGAACCATTTTAGTGCAACGTCCTTGAGGGTGGCATGAAAGAGTTTTAGTTTCTAGGCATCTTGTAAGTAGTTGTAGATTCTACACAAGATGTCAAACTCAAATAGGAAGGTATGTGTATCTTCACTACTTTTACCAATAAAGGTGGGCAGTGCTGAGAGGGGAATATTTTTCATATTGACATTTGGGGTGGTTTCCAAAATTGGAAACCCGAAGGTAGTTTCGGTTTGGTTTCCAGCTTCTTTTTCCTCCCCGTGTCTTACATTGTTGTGATCCTCCCAATCATCCATACTGATTTGGTTTCAAAAAAGAGAGTACTTAAGTGGTTTTATTCTTGAATATAACAAGGTATCCCTCTGATGGGAAGGTCTTCCTACTATTTGGTTGTCTGGGACTCTACTTGAGTTGGTTGAGATTATTTGTGCCAAAGTTTCTGTGTCAATTTGAGAGACAATTATGTTGGTTGAACTACCAAACAAGGTATTCACCTGTTCAGGGTCTATGATGTCTTCAAAGTTAGGATTTCTTGATGGTGGTAAGAAAACAAAGGTTTTATTGTTTGGTTCTAATGAATGCTCGAGTGGTCTTGCCTCTTGTTCCACTATTACTGATGCTTCAATTTTTTGTTCTATAGTACTCCCTGTCTTAGTATCTTCAAAGACAACTTTAGCTCTTTGGGTTGAGCTAGTTCTTGTTTTTTGGTATGGGTCTGCAAAATTTATGAGTGGAATGTTCCTTCCCCCAAAAAGGTCAGAAGGAACCTTGGTTGAAATATCTATTTTAGATTTAATACATCTACCTTTTGGGTCTCTAGGTCTGTTCATGAAAGAAACCAAAACGAAAAAACTACCATTGGGTTTGGGGAAACCTTCTATAGAAGATGTGCAGGTTATTACCTCTCATCTTAAAGTCCCCCCACCACCAAACTGATACTAAGGTTTAGAAATGATCTAATTCCTACCTTGAGACAACTCCCCAACAACAATGCCAAAAATGTTGGGTTTTCTATATGCACTAAAAAAACACTAAAAACCCTCAATTAAATTGTCAACCTAGGGTAAGTAAACTTAGAGTTGTAGCATTATATGTGCCAAGGAAGAAAGGATAGAGGTATTATAGTCTAACAAAGGAAACATGCTATCTAAGGGCTAATCTACTTAAGCAAAGACTATTAATGATCAAACCCTATTAAGAAACTTAAACTATTTATCTTAAGTAACTTTTGAACAAAGGATCGATGGATAGTCCTAAGAAAGAAAATGAAAACCCTACTTAAAGAAAACTAAATTAATCATTATAATGAGAAAAAGTAAATTATCTATTTAATCTACCTAATAAGCAATAACAACAACAAACTACTTTAATTAACCTACTCAAATTCAATAAGAAACTATCCTATTAAAGCAAGTAAATAGACAAGCAACTACCCTATCAAAGCAAGTAAACAAGTAATAAATCAACTAACTAACCTATCATAACTTCTACAGTAAGTAAACTAATCGAAATTACTCAATAAGAAAGTAATGAAGCTAATAAGCAAGTATTAAACTTCATAATTACTTCTAATTTATGAAAGGAAATCTTAATCTACTAAATTCAAAGCATTATGAAAATAAAAGTAATCAACAACTACTCTTTAATCTACAAAAATAAAACTATTCTTTAATCTACCAAAGCAAGAAGACTATTCTCTAATCTACAAAAGCAAGAAAACTCAAATATAGTGTTGATGGTAATGTCTCTGGTGTCTTATGATATCATGATGGCATTTAATAGTTAACGATAACTCAAGAGGGATACAATTGATATTGACTTCTATAGCAAAGTGAAAAGTATGAATTAGGCAATCTAGTGAGAACTTAGACATTATAGAAGAAACATCAACTACCCTGCATATCCATGTGATTATTCAATCTATGCACTAATCATCAACAATATGAAAACACTATTCTATTAAATTCAATTTCAATCTATGCTAGTGTAAGCAAATTCATACTACTTAAATATTCATAACTGAAAACTAAATTCAATAATCAAACTTCGAATTAAAATTGCAACCTAGATCTAGAAAGGAAATTGTATAAAGTAAATTAAACTAATCCTATTTTAACAATTTAAAGTGAAAATGGAAAATACTCATAAAGACATAACTTAAATCTTATTTCTATTTCAGCATATGACAAGAAAATAAATAAGCAAACTAAATAGCAACTAAAAAATAAAAAATAAATAGCAATTAGATAAACAAACTAGAAATGAAAACTAAAACTAACAACTATCCATCCACTGAAACTTGCCAAAGAAACCATGAACTAAATACTATGTTTTAACTCTATTTTTAAACTCTATTTCAGCATATATAAAATCTATCTATCATCTAATTACACACAAGGGTTAGTATCTAAACTTGCAAGTTGGTTCCTACTAATTAAAAGGTCATTGCATATTAACACTAGCCTTCATAATAACCTACAAAACTGAACTGGAGCAATTAAATTATGAACAACAATTTACATAGTAAATAAACACAATACAAATAATGTATAGGAAATAAAATAAATGACACTTACACTGTATGAATTCATAATATAATTGACTAAATAATCACCCAGACCACTGGTGGCCCCCCTACTAGGTCGTCTCTACTCCTCAACGATGAATCATGAGCTCAAGCAACACTATTTCAACATTAAAATTAAAAACGCAGTTTTACACAGTTTTAGAGAAAGATGTCTGAAAATGGAAAAACAAAGCTTAACTATCCTTTTGCTCTCCTAACTATTTTTCTGACCACTAATGTGGTATTTATAGAGTTTACAAGTTGAGAGGTCGACCACTGGAAGGGTTGACCTCCTCTAAAAACAATAAATCACATTTAATGCATCTTAACTGCCAGTGACTTCTAGAAACAAGGCGAGCTAATAAATGCCTAGCATAACAACCCAATCCAAGTTGTTAGAAGCTCAGTAGATGGAGGCCACAAGCACAAGAAAAACCCATGTCTCTGATTTTCCCATCGCTGGCCGTCAATATGATAACCACCAACTCGCCCATGATTTTAGTGCAGGACTGAATGTTAGACAAAGTGTTGAATGGAGTACCAGACAAAGTGTCGGATGCAAAAACGACCGACGATTTTGCCCCGTGACACATAGAACACGAATTAGTTGCCTGGAATCATTAAAACATGTTGAATTATACTCAAAAACATCATAAAACATGAACCATACATACCTGGTATGAGCCACGATGATTTAATACAAAAAATCTTCAAAACTCTTCAAAACAAGAAATGCACATACAATATTGGCCAAAAAGGATCTAATCATCATCATTAAATTAACCATATCATGGGCCCAATAGATGTACATGAGGAAGCACCATGAAGAGTACAGTTCAGTTATGGGGAGCAGCCCCGGATGGAAAGATACCATTTCCATTGATGAAAAAGGGGGAGAGATTCATCAGATGTAGAGGGTAGAGGCATGGTTCTAGGGGGAGAAATGGTCACAGAGATGCAGAGGACAAAGGCATGGTTCCAGGGGGAGCATGAGTGATATGAATTTAGTATTGCATGAAATGATTTCAGTATTGCATCAGAGTGTTTCCATGAATGCCAAAGGGGGTGATTGTTGATTAAGGTTTGTTTTCATTGATGTCAACCCTTGAAGAAAGTCCGGTAGTGAATTCCAGTAGAATAAAGGTTTGGTTAATGGACCCAAGGTTGTTTTATGTATAATGGTATGAGTTTTAATATATTTTATTGGAACGCCACATAAATCCTCATGGTTTCAGAGTTATGGCCTTATGAAGTTGGAGGACCCTCATATGTTGTCTTGAAGCCCCAAAAGGTCAAAGAATTCAAAGATCTTGCAAAGAAGAAATTATTATTTAAATGATAAATTAAAGTGACAAAGTCAAGAAGGATTATTTAAATAATAAAGTGAAGTGACAAAATCAAAGCATATTATTTAAATGATAAAGTGAGGTGACAAAATCAAAGCATATTATTTAAATGATAAAGTGAGGTGACAAAGTCAAGGAGGATTATTTAAATGATAAAGTAATGGATAACTTTCTAATTATGGAAAGTGGTTAACCCTAAAAATGAGGAAAATAGGTTAAGTGAACTATAAATGGGTTAAGTGACCTAGAAATAGGTTAAGTGACCTAGAAATGGGTTAAGTGACCTAGAAAATGGAGAGTATAAATAAGAGTAAAGGATCTATCATTTTATATCACACTTGAGAATATTGAATATCTATAGGTGACTGCGATAACCAAAGGATATATAAGCCAAATGTTAGAGGGAAGGTGAAGAAAAGAAGGTCGGAATTCAAGGGAGGATAAATTCTTTTGACGATGCTTTCTAAGGTATGTTATTTACAGGTCATCTCACCATTTTCTCAATAAATTGTTTTCTAGAATGATTCAGACTGTGAAATGGATAGGCCATTGAGGAAACATATCCAAGTATCTATGGTAAAAAATTTATCTTTTGTTTCGTTGTATTTGTGGAGTTACACTCCGTGGAAAATAGGGTTTGTGGCTAGTCCTAAAACTAGTTTAAAACACGTGTTTCGGGTAAAAACATCATAACTTCTTCATAACAGATCCAAATTTAGTAAGACCAAATGTATTGGTTATAATACAATATTTGATATTCTCTATAACCTTTTAATATCCATTCAACAAATATTCCATTCGGGGAACGCTCTACAAGGCCGCTCTCTAGAATAAGCCAGAATTCAACAAGTTATGCCATTTTTGCTATAACTCCTTTTCTGAGAGGTTCCAAGTAGTGACACCTGTAGGAATTGCATAAAATAAACTGAATAATATTATGTACTACTTTCATATCTTTATTCATTACAGGTATATAGTTATGATTATTTCACGTTAGGGTTGTTGAATAATCCGAAACTAGTCATGTGAGACTAAAGAAAAGTTTGATGAAAATGCTAGTCTCTTGTTGTGAAAGTTAAGGAAGGTTTGTAGGTATGTGATCATATACACCAGGTCTATTATAGAGTTACAAATGATATTTGGATGATGAAATTGATGAGGGATTTTGGTTAAGGTACATGTTGGGTACATGGTTGAGACAAGTAGTTGATTAGTTGGCACATACATGAGGTGTATAGTTGATGATGTTGGTACATATTGATGAGTCATAGCTGATGAGTAGTTGACACATGATTGGTACATACTTGGTACATGCTTGTATGCACTTGTTTATGGTACAGGTTGATTACAAGTTGTTTGGTATAGGTTGGTTCATGGTTGATGCACTTGTTTATGGTATAGGTTGATTACAGGTTGAGGTACAGGTTGTTGCATGGTTCAGGTTTATTGGTACAGGTTTACAATGGTATATCTCACAGTGATAGTGTGACATTGGTTCCATCATTTTACTTCTACTTCAGGGATGTTGGACGTGGTAAGGATAGGTGGTTGTAGCCGCCTTCCGGTTGTAGCCAGAGAACATAGGGGGTTGTAGCCTCCTTCTGGTTGTATCCATAGAATAGGGGAGTTGGAGCTTCCTTCAGGTTGTAGCCTGAGAATCAATGGGGTTGGGGCCTCCTTCTAGTTGCAGCTAGAAAACAAATGAATTTGGTGCTTCCAATGAATGTAATTATTCAATACATATAAGAAAAAGAATTATCTGGTTTTCTCTCGCTTTGGGTTTCCACGTAAAACACTGATGTACTATGTATGTGTATGATTGTTCATTTGTTCATTGATTATTTAATCTGCAGTTATTGGATGATAATGCTACATTGATATAAAACTTTGATTATATGGTTAAAAAGGATTAAATTGTTCTATTACTGATTCACCCCCCTCTCAGTAATCCAACACCATCAACGTGTCAAGATATATAATGAGGTGTTATAGATCACACCAGGCTCCTCAGAATATGATCTAATCCTCAATATCCACCTTATTTACCCTCATCACCTCAACTGCTTACAAAACATATCATATTTACAGTCATTCTGGTCCTTTCTCATCAAACTTGATAATTAAGAAACAAAACCTACTAAACAACATTCGACCATGACCTAGACCTCCTAGGTACCTACTTATACATATTTTTGGCTTACTGGACATTACATATTCTTACCAAAACCCTAACCCTATCACGTCTAGGTCTTATTGCATGAACGTCTATCTTGCATGTGTTGATTTTCCTGCATGTGCGTCTGCCTTACACATGTTTCTTTTCCTGCATGCGCATATGCCTCCCATGTCGTGTTTTTCCCCAAAACTAGGCTTGCACCCAACATGCCCCCAACACTAACATCGTGACTCATCCTGAGTCATTTCTTAACTACAGTGTTTGTCACTACTTGTGTCATCACGTCATACATTTTGGTGATTCTATGGCACTGCACCTAAGCCTGACTGCTCCTTTCGGCCATATCTTCCACGAGCTGCACGGTGACTAGGTTTTATAGCAACTCTCCTCCTTCCACTACGATGCTCTCTACACTCAATTTTTCTACATCGATATTGATGACCATTTATTCTTCCTTTTATTGCAGGGGCTCCAATTGATCCTGTAGCGTCATCTTCTACGCTTGTACTTCCTTTTCCTCTACTTGTAAAGTTTTCATCTCCACGACAGTTTTGATCTTTTCTGGAAGTGACATCATTCTCTGTAATTGTTTGACATATTCCATGGTTGTGTGTAGTTTTTCCTCCTTCCCTTGCAACTCTTGTAATATTCCATCCTCTAGAAGATGTGTCCATAGTTGGGTGCTCTTCTCCATCATTTCTTTCAGCCTGTGTATATTTTGCATGATGTTCTCTGCAGAATCTATCACGTCCTGCTCCCTTTGCGCTTTGATTTCTGGAGGAGTTGTGGGCACTGCACGCTCCTCCCGCTCTTTGATATGGTCCTTGTTGTGTTGTATCGTCTACGTTATATTCTTCATTTTCTCCTGCACTGACACTCCTTGTATTCCTTCGCTGTCTGAGATGGCTTGGAGTACTGTGTGGATTTGGTTTTCCATCTCATCCACCTTCTGATTTTCCATATTCTTCTCTTTCCCTTATTGGCTAAGTTCCTCCTTAAATGAGGTGACTATTGTCTTCCTAAGACAACTATAAGTTTGTCGTGTCATATCTTTCTTTGGAGTGAATTTCCTGTGCGACGCTCACTTTTAATTTATAGAGTTCTTTGGTTGGAATCTTTGGAAATGCCAAGTCCAACATATCAATCTCTCTCAACAGACTCTATTTTGTCTCCTCATCCATGAACAACATGTCAGGAGTAATCCTGATGTTTACACTACCCTGAGCTATGATATGCATTGTCTGGTCCACCGATACCCCTTCTTTCACTGGCATTGTTGTCTTTTGTTGTTGTTTCTCTGTTTTGACCTTTAACTGCTCCAACACAGTTTTCACCTCTTGGATTTGCTCCAAAATTGAATCTTAGTGGTTCTCGACATTCTACCACATGTCTAACAGTTGATCCTCTACTGTTGTGGTTATCAATTCCATGTCATCTTCTGTCAATGATGTTTCCATGGGATTTATGTGGGCCTTGGCCTTCTTTCTAGAACCACTTGGTTGCTCCCCTATTTTCTTCCTTTGGGCCTCTCGTGGTTCAGATTCTTCTGGCATATGTGTATCACTGTCAGTATCCTACCCTTATCCTTCTTCCATTGAGACTTCTTGTGTCTCCATTTACCTTTCCTCTATGCACACTTGTTCAGTTGTTCCTCTTGTTGTATACTCTGTGCGCGATGATCCTTGTGTATAACCACGTTGGGATGGCTTCTTCATTCTAGTTTTCTTTCTTATGGGATTGTTTCCCTCTTCTTGGACCTGTGTTGTATTTTTCTTGGTGCTTTCTCCATTTGTGCATGTCTATTGCGTAGGGAGTGTTCTTTCCTGTGTCATTATTTGTGCTCATGATGGCACCATCTTTGGTATTGTTGACACTCTCCACTCCTTGGTCCAATCCTGGATCTCCATATGGATGCCATGCATTGTTATGCAGTACTTCAACTTCAACCACTCATTAGCTTGATCCTTCTTTACTTGTAGCCACATATTGTGGCGAGATGCGTAGAAGTTCGCTATCTTCCCAAACTCCTAGAGAGTTTCTATGGGAATCCTCCATGTCTTTGTGACTCTATTTTGGATATCTGTCAAGTATATCATGAACATGTCACTATTAATTTTCTTCATTTTGGGATCAGTTGTACTACGAAGGGATGTGTAGTGCAATGCGCTACGTTTTCTTGTCCTTGGAAGGAACATGTTGTATGTGGGTTCCTACCACCCCATAAGTGCAATGAGGATGAGTAACCATGAATAGTGAAACTCAGAGCCTTAGTATTGCACATCCTTGTAGTCTTCAAGGAATGAGTTCAGTATATAAGGGGCCCAACTCATCAAACTCCCCTTAGCGCACTACGCCGCAACTGCTACTACTCATGTGGGCACTTCTTCTTTTCGACACTTGTGCATTAATTTGAAACCGAGCAATCTTGCTGCAAATCGTGTCGTAGGATCATTGATGTCATTGATCCTGATACCTCTGTTACCCCTCTCTGCACCATAATTTGCTTTGATCTCATCTGAAATGGATTTCTCCTTAGTATTTTCATCTAGGTATTGTTTTGGCTTCTCCCCATATGTGGGTATCCCTGTAATTGTTGCGATGAGATCGACGTTGATAGGCACTAGCCTATCTATCCACAAGATGCCTCTGTACACTCTCTCTAACAACTATTTGACACATCCATTTATTTTTTTCTCACGCTTGAAGTGCGGTATGTCTAGTAATCTCATGATGTCAGTGTTCTATAGTCCTAGGATCCACTATGCAGGCTCCAATAGTGGCACGCCTGATAATCCTTCTCCTTTACTCTCCAGATAGATCTATGCTACCAAATCTAGGAACTTGATGGCGTCAGACACATCATGGTCAGATTATTTAAGTCTATCAACCCCTCCTACCATGTCTTCGTCATCCTTCACTCCTTTAGGGATTTTTTGGCATCACTATAACTAGTTCTTCCCATGTGCGGTGTATTCCATATGCACTAATTTCTGATCACACCTTCTTTTTCCCTTGTGGGGATGATGCCCCAAATATTGATGTGTCCTGGCACTGTGTTCTCTATTGTGCTTCGGGTTCGAGGCCCTGTTTCATCGAACCCATGACCTGTTCTTCTTGGTGTGGCCCTTTCTTCCTGGATGCATCTGATTTCATCAATTCTGAGTCCTCTTCCAGCTACTCGGCCTCCTGTGCGGGTTCCTTCTCCTCATACAAATGCAATGTGGTCGGATCATACTCTGGGGTGTGGATTTCTCCCACATCCACCATTATGGGCATCTCGTCGGCTCCAGTTTGTGGAACCTGAGTGCTACTCCATGTGTTTCGTCTGAATCTACTCGACGCTTGTTGGCACAGGGGTAGACCTAGGGTTCAACGCTCAAGAGCGCACCAACAAAACCCTAACTACCGACCCTTTCAGCAACACCTGTGAAGTAAATGAAGTCTCACCCGAGGTAGAGGTAGGAATGGCTACAAGACTCGGGTGTCTGGAACCTTAGCTAGGACACGGATATGTGATTCTATCCTTATAGCGCACTTAGCATCGATTATTCATCAATATTCAACCCTTCTTATACTTCGCAGATAGCACAGAGCATCGCAACATTCACTTAGATCTAAGATATTTAAGCACATAGCAACAATAAAATAGATCAGATCCAGTAGATCAGCACTAAGCATCTTCATACACATCAGATCTGAAATTCATACACATCTAAGAAGCTGTTGTTGGGTATTCTACAACCAAAACCAACCAAGACCCAGACAGGATCCAGAAAGCCCCCTGAGAAGATAAACTCCTTACAGGGGAAGAGGGGACTGCCTCTTCAACCTCCTGGTCACTACACGCTACTGAAACCACTACAGGACGCGGATATCCGCGTGTTGTAGAAGGTTAGGGCGCGGGTCACCCGCAGGCAGGGCTTCTGCAGGCCGTGGGTACCTCTGTGTGTCCCGAAAAGAAAATGTCGAGCGTCAATCAAAGAGAACTGGCATTAATAACCAGGCTCTCTGCTAGCTTTCGACTAACAGAAAACAAAAAACAGCAAAGAAACTGAAATTTGATTCTCTAAACTACCAAAAGATCTTTCACCAAACCAAGAGACCCTAAGAGTAAAACAACCCCAGTGGAGTTGCCAATTCTGTTGTTGGGTATTCTACCCTACGGACTAATAATCTAGGGCTCTAAGCTCATACGCAGATCATGACCCTCAAGACTTAACTTTTAACCTTCTACCCGAATCTAAAACCCCTTTTTTCACATGCACACAAG
>ML812802.1:108214-126003 GCA_009831015.1 Picea engelmannii
GTTTTTGGCGAACTCTCGGCCATGCATGGCTCGGAGTTCCAGTTAACTGACAAAAAGCCTTGTGTCCCGGCGGAAACTTTCCTGATTTTTTGCTTTGTTAGGTACCCGCGGGCTGTTTTGGGTTAGCTCGCGGATGCCCGCGTTCAGTATGAGGACAGAAAGTGGATGCCCGTGCCCAGTGAGAATTTAGGGCGCGGGTTACTTGTTTTAAGTGGTTTTTTGAGGAATTTCTCAGCATGGCTTTGGCTAGGAAGAGGCATGAGTAGGCCTGATGCCAGGTAAGCAGGAATAGTGCAATTTAGGGTTATAACAGAAGCACAAGGCCTAAGTAGATCTATCTAAATATATCATAACACTTAGCAACGAAAGAGATAAACACATCAAATCAAGCACAAAACATAATACACATATTTGAATGGTTCACCCCCTCCCTGGGGCTACGTCCACCAACTCTTCTTCTTTATTAGTGTCTTCAATCGGTTACAACAAAAAGCCACTCAAAACCCTTACTTCGCACAGGACAGAAGATCTGCGTAGCTCGCTAGATCCTTCTTCCTTGTACTTCAACAC
This sequence comes from Picea engelmannii, assembly GCA_009831015.1. NCBI lineage: Eukaryota > Viridiplantae > Streptophyta > Pinopsida > Pinales > Pinaceae > Picea > Picea engelmannii. The sequence goes on from ML812802.1 coordinate 108,785, forward strand.
AAAGCCTTCTACAACCTCTTACAACAACTTGCACTTAGCTCTGCAAGCCTCTTACAATCATGCACAAATCATTTACAATCCACATCCAATCACACATATATAACTACTAGCACTAAGACATTGGCCATTCTTACATTGCCTAAGTATCTATTTATACATTACAAAAGTGGGCCTAAGTGTGGGTGAACCCATGGGCTGACATCCCTTTCCTATTACATTAACTCAAAACCCTAAAAAAGGCCCAAAAGTGGACCGAGATCCCTTGATATATGCTTTTCTTGGTGCTCCTTATTTGACTAGCTGTTGAAGTCCAAAAATAGGTCAAAATGACCAAGGTTATCCAAAAACTTGGTCAAGGGCCAACAGGCCCCCAACACTCACCTGTGACTCATCCTGAGTCACTCTGGTCTGCACAATTATGCTTCGAAAGCCTCGATATTGGCTCGAGTTTCTTTGACCTGCTACTTTGTTGTGGCCTCCTATTGGGTGAATGTCAGGATTACTGTTTCATTTACTGGTCCTTCCAAACATTGTTCTGCAGTGATGACAACTTTCTCAAGCTCTTCTCCCTGGCTTTTGATCTCAAAAAATAACATGCATGCCTTGCCTTGCACTGATTGGATTCGCTGAGTGATTTTCATCACTTTACTTTGGATCATATGTATCTGTTGTTGAGCTGTGCATTTTTCATGATATCTTTTCATTCTATCCACTACAGATAAGGCCTTCAGCTATGCCTATAATGTATCTGCATGCTTCTTGTTGGTCACTATAATTTCTTAATTAATCTAAACAATCAAGTGCTACATAAATTGTCAACCCAGGGAAGTCTGTTTATTTCAAAGGTAACCACGCACTATATATGCTCAATTTCAAAAGCAACCTAGAGTTGTAGTAAAAACTATATTAAGCACACTTGCCTTGAACAAACTGAAGTTCTAACTTGAATTACAGGAAATCAATCTACCTATTGCAGAGATCAAAGTTTAAGGAAATGATTAATTGAAGAATCTTGGATTACATTAAAATAACAATAAGATATTGCAACAGGAAAGACCAACTATTCTGTAACTAGAGAACAAGACCCTATTCCTAGAGTAGGAATCTTCAACACCTGTTTTTGATCATCACACTTCATGAACTCATTTCTTAACTGAAATAATCGACATACACACTGAAGGTTGTCTATCTCTAACAAAGAACATGACCCTATTTCCTAAGCAGGAAACTTCAGCACCTGTTTCTGATTGGCACACTTTCATGAACTCATTAATGCACTGAAGGCTGACTATCTCTAACAGAGAACAGGACCCTATTTCCTAAGCAGGAAACTTCAACACCTGTTTCTGATTAGCACACTTTCATGAACTCATTAATGCATTGAAGGCTAACTATCTCTAACAAAGAACATGACCCTATTGCCTAAGCAGGAAACTTTAGCACCTGTTTCTGATTAGCACACTTTCATGAACTCATTAATGCACTGAAGGCTAACTATCTCTAACAAAGAACAAGACCTTATTTCCTAAGCAGGAAACTTCAACACCTGTTTCTGATTAGCACACTTTCATGAACTCATTAATGCACTGAAGACTAACTATCTCTAACAGAGAACATGACCCTATTTCCTAAGCAGGAAACTTCAGCACCTGTTTCTGATTAGCACACTTTCATAAATTCATCAAACATGATTGCTAACTAAAATGATTAACAGTTACCCAAGAATGAATCACATGAAAGCAATGTAACATTCAGTAAAGCAGAGTTTTAGCAAGACAGAGTTCAGTAAAGTAGTGTTTCAGCAAAACAGAATCCAATAAAAGAGTGTTTCAGCAAAACATAATTTAATCAAGTCATAAACAGAAATCACACTAACACACTACAAAGATAACGGGTGAATCTTGTGAAGAAGGTGGGCCCTCCCTTCTCACAAGATTCCCCTGAAAAGAAAAGGCTAGAGAGAAATGCTCAGAACAGTCTTTTATTCATCAATCAATGTATCATATTAAGATCTGAAATGAAGTACGTCCTTCTCTGTAAACCCTTCTTAGTACAAAAATCGAAGATGCCCTCGAATGATGATTTCCTCTTATTTAAAGAGGAGGATCCCTTCGATACAAATTAATCAACTAATTACAGGTGTACATCTGAGTCCTATTTTTAGTCAGATCAACTTTCTAAACTGGAATAAGATATCCTAGTCTTCCGCAACAGAATGCTATTACAAGTGCTGAGTGAGGTGTTTTTGTTGCGGCTGGAGTAACAACTTATTTATTTGTCTCTTGTTACTATTGTTGTATGATGTTTCATCATTGCAAATCGCGGGTTGTTTCAGCCACGGGATTTGTGTTTTGATTGTTTCAGCACCTCTCGGGAAGCAGTGATGGTTGATGCTAGCTCGAGGTGTGACTGTTGTAGTTAATCTGTGTGAGTTGTTGTTTCAACATCGTTGACCACGGACTGTGTAACTGCTTATGTGTTTCAGCATCGTCGATCATGGATTGTGTAACGACTTCTTTGTTTCAGCATCATTGATCGCAGACTGTGTAACGGATTCTGTGTTTCAACATCGTTGATCGAGGACTGTGTAACAGCTTCTTCTGTGTTTCAGCATTGTTGACCACAGACTATGTAACAACTTCTTCTATATGAGATGTTGTTTCAGCCACAGGGTTTGTGTGCTTTAATTGTTTCAGCAACAGGCCTCAATGCTAATCTGCAGTTCAAACTGTTTCATCACTTATACATTTCTAATCAATGGTTAAGTACGAGAGTAATGTAAAATTATATGCAAAACAAATTAAACATATAGTAAAGAGAAGAGACGTTGTATACATTTGGAAATATTGGGTAAAGTGATAATATGAGTTTAAATGTGAGTGAAACAAGAGTGTAATGGTGGAAAAAAGTGTAGGAAAAACGGTACATTGTGTGGTCCTAACATCCCCCCCAAATTAAAATGTTGCATGTCCTCAGGCAACTTCACTCTGAATCAAAATCTGAATACCGACTCTGAGCATGCAAGTTACTCAAGCAGTAGCTATGGGAGGTGCTGTCTGTTGGATATTTGAACCCTTGGATGCATTGTAACCTTTGCCAAGATGCAGTTTCTGTCTTCTTAGGAAACTTATAATGGATTTGATATCTCTCTATTGGCAACCAGAGGATAGGAAAATAAAACCGGTACCCTATCCAGCTTTCAGCACATTGCTGAACACACTGGATGTAGTTAGGTACCCTGGAGATTGCTATCTCGAGATTAGTAGGGCCAAAAGGATTGTGTTCCTGTCTTTTCTTAGTAGATTGCTGCCAAAACAAGTTGTTTGCCTATAGGGAATCCATCTCTATGGATCTGATGAAGTGTTGACAATCTTGAAGCACTGTTGATTGTAGTTGTTGAACATGTTCAGTCATCCCTGGTTTCTTTAAAAACTGATAATATTCTGTAACAAAGGTGGCAACATTCTGTGGTTCTGGTCTTATCCAGAGAAGGCGATTATCCTCATTGTGCTTGGCATCTAGGAAGTCATCCTGCCATATAATCTGATTGTTGAGGAAGGAGATGAGTGCCCTAATCTGGATGTCACCGACAAGAGGGTTAAGGTTAAGTTGTCGGTTTTCAGGGATGGCCTCATTATGAAAATATTCCTCACAAAGGAGGTGTTGATCCATAGCAGAGGCTTCTGCAAAGGTTTTGACAAAATTTGTTGGTTGTAATACTGCATGGGGTCTGCCTTATGTGATTGATTTGATCTGAAACCATGTAAGTCGTTCCATGAGGAACAAGGAGTAATTACAGGATGGTTTCCTTGCAGCCAATAGCTTTTGTGCCAAGTCAAATATCAGGAGCATTCTGCCTTTTAGCTCTTTGTTCTGTTTCTTAAAGGTACGAGCTTCCTGGCATGTTTGCTCCAAAGCTTCCCAATTTGAGTAGGCATGATTTATCCAGATTTGTCTATGTTCCTGCAGGCTTTTGGCCTGTGTAACAACAAACTATTTTTTCCATTTTTCTATTATTGTCTGCTCATCCCATGGCTGAGTTTGTGTTTCAGTGTTGCAAGTAATAGGCTGAGGTAGGGTCTGAGTTTGTGTTTCAGCGTTGCAAGTAGTAGGCTGAGGTAGGGTTTGAGTGGCTTGTTCCACAAAGGTCTGGATATTGATCTAGATAGGAGGGGGATATTCATTAATAGGCAATGTTTGTACAACTTTATTAACATACGCAAGGGTTTTAGATTTGACATTTGTTGCAGGCCAGGGTTCAGTGTTTATTTTGGAGGGTCCTGCTGGTTCTTGTGTAACAACAAGTTTTTTTGGTTTGACTGCAAACGTTGAAGGATCAAGGGGAGCTCCTGGTATTGGGATTTGAATTATTTTGTAGCCTGCTTGATAGTATATGTCCCCACATTGACAACACATATATTCTCTACACGGATTCTCTATTGCAGTTCTTTCTGACATGGTCGCTGTGCGAGCTAGGGTGTACAAATTAAGTTCCTCTTCATAGGCTTCCTTTGCCATGGCTAGATCTTGCTTGTAGGCTTCCAGTTCAGACTTTAGGAACTCATTTTCTTGTAAAATAGAGGCCATTGTTGGTTCTGGTTGAGGAGTGACTGGTTCTTGTGTAGCAGTCACAACTGCACTAGCTGGTTCTTGTGGAGAAGCTACAGGATCAACAACTGCTTCTTGTGTTTCATCTTGTTGATGTAAGGAAATTAGTGTTGCGGCACCCTGGACCTATGATTCCTGTATCTCAGTGTCAATATCAGCAGTTGGTTCTTGTGTGGCAGCTATGGCTGGTTCTTGTGTTTCAGCCACTGAATGAGTAGTTGGTTCTTGTGTTTCAGCTACTGAATGGGTAGTTGGTTCTTATGTTTAAACTACTAAATGGGTAGCTGGTTCTTGTGTTTCAGCTACTGAATGGGCAGCTGGTTCTTGTGTTTCAGCTACTTGATTTGAAACAGATGATGTCGCAACACCCTGGGCATCTGGTTCTTGTGTTTCAGTGCCTATGGGTGGAATAGGCAAAGATTCTGGCATTTGGGAGGTTGGAGGTGTACGGGGTATTAGTCGGATGGTTTGGGGGTATATGGAGGTGGTAGTAGTGGTTTCCCTTATTGAGGCCCTTGTTCATTTTATTTGTAAAAAGGGTGGAAAGAAAGGAATCTGTTTTCATTTTTGTGGGGGTGTTTCCTCAATGATGGGGCAGGGAGAATTGTCTGGCTTAGAATCATCGCTAAGGATATGAAGGGCAGGAGTGGATGATTCTGGTAAAGTGTGGGGCGGGCTTGGTATGGTAGGGGGGTTAATTGGACTGATTGGTTCTGTAGGTGGACTGTTAGGTATTTCTGGAGAGTCTTGAGGGTTTTGTTGTTGTTGTTCCTGAAGATTTTCAGGAATTTCAGCGACTTCTTGGGGATCTATAGGTGGGTTGTTTAGTGGAAGGATTTGTTGGAAAAAACCCTTTTGGATAAGCAGTTGAATGAGATGGTGATGGGTGAGTGAAAGGGCGGGATCTTTAGCCTTTTTACAGTAGTGCGACATATTTTTGAGACAACTGAGCAGATAATAAGGAATGTTCACCAATCTATTATGCCATAAATAAGACAATAGGAGAAAATCATGATGGTAGACTACCTGGTATCGGCCTTCGCAGGTAAGGTAGTGTTTGAAGAATTTTTCAACTTCTGGCTATGGGGCGACAACGAGCTAAGTCGGACACCCGGACCTTTAAATTCAATTTGTTCCTCTGGCAAGAGGAAATCCCGCTGGGAATTCAGGATGATATGTTTGTGGTTGAACGAGAGAATGCCATTGGTAGGGAGACCTGAAACCTGTGCTATATCCTCTTCTGTAACTAATATTCGAACCCCTTGAACAATGGAATGACCTCCCTGGAGATTTTGAGCAAATTGCAGAACATGTTGTTGATCAAACCCCTGGAGTCTCTGAAAATAACTGAGCCATCCTGCCTACAGAAAAATTTGATAGGCTTCTGGATACATTTCTAATAGGGCTATCGTGGTCGGTTCATATTGTATAACAGAGCCTCCCATAGCTACCAGCTCGGTAAAATACACCATCAAAGAGTTGAGTAACAACTTTTGTGTAGAGTAAGTTTTTCGAGTGAAGGCATGTGAATGGTGGTGAGATGAATGAAAGGATGGTAAAGTAGGAATGGCGGTTGTGATTTCGTGTGAAATGATGGTATAAAAGTTTGATATGTCCTCCCTCCCTTCAAGTGCATCTAGTAATGATTTCAATCGAGTGGTCGTAATGATTTGGAATCTTCTCATTAACTATAGCTTAACTGTATTACATAAAATTTACATACCTCGCCTTTACCTTCTGATTCATGCTGCAAACAAAATATAATGCCTGTCCACGATAGTTCTGCAGTGGTCGTGGCAGATACTTTTGATTTGTTAGATGAATTGTATCAAGGATTTGTTGACTGGAAGGACAAAATGTAGTATGAGAGCACAAAATCTTGCTAACAGATAATGTTGAAAAGTTAGTGTTTTAGCAACAGAAAAGAAAGGGCAAAACAATTGTTGGACGGTGTTGTTTCGTCAATGGAAACTGTGAAGAATGTTTTGGCAATGGGGAGAAGGTGAAACGTTGTTGACAATGGTGTTTCATTAATAGAAAAGAAAGGGAGAAACAATTGTTGGACAGTGTTTTTTCGTCAATGGAAAACTATGAAGAATTGTCGGACTGTAGTGTTTTGGCAATGAAAAGTCGTTGACAATGGTGTTTCAGCAACATAAAAGAAAGGGCAAAACAATTGTTGGACGGTGTCAATGGGAAATGTGAAGAATTGTTGAACCGTGGCAATGGGAAAATGATGAAAGGTTGTTGTCAGTGGTGTTTCAGCAATGGGGAGAATGGTGAAAGGTTGTTGAACAGTGATAAGGGAAAATGGTGTGGGGTTGCTGACAGTGCTGTTTCAGCAATGGGGAAAGTTAAAAATTCCCTGAACAGTGGTGTTTCAGCAATGAAGAAAGAGCAAAGAGTTGCTTGCAATGGTGTTTCAGCAATGGGGAGAATGGTGAAAGGTTGTTGAACAATGATAGGAGAAAATGGTGTGGGGTTGCTGACAGTGGTGTTTCAGCAATGGGGAAAGTCAAAAAGTCACTGAACAGTGGTGTTTCAGCAATGAAGAAAGAGAAAAGAGTTGCTGACAATGGTGTTTCAGCAATGGGAAAGCTTGCCTCTTCGTGAAGTAGGATCATCCTTTCCTAGTGGCCTGTGCTTTGATCAGGAATCTACAAAAATCGATTGTAACATGGTATTTCTTGACAGGGATTATTAGTAAATAAAATATAATCTAATACTAAAGAAATTAACTTAAAAAGAATTAATTGCAATGAGGGGTAGGAGCCCCCTCTAAAAAGAGGTAATGAGAGTCTGCCACACATGTGGCCTTAAAATCTTCTTTGGAAATAGGGAGATGGTACAGATGGATCCGATGACCATTTACAAGTAATGGTGTTTTAGAGTCATCGATTGTGAGGAGCCTTACTGTTCCATTGGGGAAAACAGTATCTACTTCATAGGGTCCAAGCCATGATGTATGCAGTTTCCCTTGAAATTCTTTGAACCAAGAGTCATATAGTAGGGCCCAATTACCTTTTTGGAAATGCTTATTCTTGATATTTTTGTCATGCCATTTTGATCTTTGTTGTTGAATCATAGTTGTCTAATGAATGGCATCTAGTATTTTCTCATCCAATTCATTAAGATTATTTTTATAACCCTAAATTTCACCACACATTCTTACTTGGCATCAGGCCAACTCATATCCCTTCCTTGCCAAAAATATGCTGAACAAACTCTTGAAAATCCTCTTGGGTCAAGGCCCACATGCCCTAACTCACTACTGCATGTGTGTACATGTTGGAAAGCCTATTACAACCCACGTGTACCTAACAAAACACAAAAATAGGAAATTTTTCGACGGGACAAAAAGATATGGGTCAATTAACTGAAACTCCCGGCCATGCATGGCCGAGAGTTCATCCAAAACCCTAGCTCCTTCTAGCCTATAAAATAAGGGGTAGGGGTACCATTTGGAGGAGGAAAAATATAGCGAAGAAACTCTGCCCATTTGCCGAATCCATTGTCCCAACCCTTTAGCCTTTCCTCAAGCCTAAGGAGAATTAATGCAAAGCAGTTGGAGGACAAAAGAAGAGGAGGATCCCAGGATCAGGATCAAGGAGCGGTGGTCAGTCTTGACTTTGATTATAAGTTGATTCATTTTGAAAATAATAAAAGAATACTTTTCCCATCCCAATGCGTGACTTATCTATGATTTGTTTAATTTATGCTTAGTTTTTAAACCTCAAGTAGAAAAGTGCATGCATGCGTAGTGGTTTTTCTTGATTGCAGGATTATCTTTGGAAGGAGCAACACAAGTAAGCGGGCAAAGCGCAACGGAGGATCTACACCAAACATCATTCAAAAGGTTAGTAGTTCCTTTCCATGCATGTATTGTGAAAGAGGGGTTTAAGTTTTGGGTGGTAGGTTAAAAAAGTAATTTCTTTACGGTCAAAATATGCATGCAAGTCTGACCCTAGTTTGCTAGTCTGTAGGGTATTTTTCCCAACAATAGAATTGGTGACCATACTGGGGAAGATACTCTTTAAGGTTTCCGGATTTAGTTGAGTTTTTGGGTAGTTTAAGAGATTAGATTTTCTATTTCTTTGCTTGTCTTTTTCTGTAAGGCCTGAGCTAGTAGGGAGCCTGGTTCTTTATACCATTTTTCCCTGACTATTGCTTGACGACAACTATCAGGACACACGGAGGTACACGCAGCCTACAAAAGGCCTGCATGCATGTATCCGCGCCCTAATCTCTTACAGCCCGCATGTGAATGCTAGTTGTAGAGGTTTCAGTAGCGTGTAGGAGCTCAGAGAACTTAAGAGGCAATCCTCCTCTTCCCTGTCAGAATTATACATTCTCACGGGGTTTTCTAGATCCTGTCTGAGTCTTGCTGGTTCACAGTCTTGTCTCAGTTTGTCTTGTTATGTTTTGTTATTCTTTGCAAATATTTTTTCTTTTCTGTTAGAAGAAGCATCCAAGCCTTCAAGGGACCCTGGTTGTCAATACCAGAGGCCTCTTTTGGGTCTGGTATACCTGTGTTTAACCTGTTTTTATTTTCTGTCTTAGATGTTATACATACACGTGGTCTGTACAAGGTCAGACCGCGTGTACACACGTCCTGTTTCAGTTTTTCACGCGTTCGCACGCGTGTTGTTTCAGTGACAACAACATGCTTGATAGGCTTCTTTTTAATCAAGGTGGGGAAGTCATCTCCTCTTTTGGTGAGAAGTATTGCTCTCAGGTGTTTGAGTCTAGTGTTGAACAGTCAGTAGGTTAGGGATTCTTACCCTTGGCCTACTTTTTCTTAGTTGATAGTTGATAGAAAAGATTAAAAAGAGAATTTTTGTTCTATGGTTTTTAGACAAGCATAAGAGTCTATGCTTTCTTGATTGCCATTGTGTGTATTTGCTCTGATTCTTTGCGATCTGCACTTTAAGCTAGAATTTTGTTTTTTCTTGGTTTTAGGCTTGTCAGTATTTTCCCTTTGTTGCTTGATTAGCACGTAAATATATATATATATATATATATATATATATATATATATATATATATATATATATATATTCATTTTCTTCTTTATTTGAAGATTGTGTTTCTGCATCAATATCAAGGGAGAAGTATTTTTGTTCATAAGTTTTTTGTAGTGAACTTAGAGAATAATTATCTCGTAGTCGAGCGAAATTCCTTTACGTTTGCTGCATGAAATCTTAGAAAAATTGAAAAGTAAAAGAAGTCTTTCTTTGTGAAAAGTTGTTGATTTTTGCATTTAGTAAAAGTCTTTTGTTTCCATATTTTTTCATTCATTTTTTCTTTGAGTCTTTACATATAATTAGTTTCACCTTCATACCCCGTGACGTAAAAATCCCATAAAAGAAACGCTAATTTAAAATCTATTAGACTTTTTGTTCGTAGGGTTCATACACTAGTTCAGGACTAGGGCCTTGGATTAGGTTGGAGAGGAAACTCTCCAAGGCCACTCAAAACCAAACATTGGAGTCTGTGATAGGGAGTGTAGAAGTCTAGTTTCGTGGAAGTTATCTAGGACCCCCCTCTAACACAGGGGCTAAACATGAGGTCGCGTGAGGAAAGGTAGTGGAGATAACCCCTCCAAAGATGGACCAAGCGTAGTGGAGAACACATATCGAGGGCTTGTTGTGGGATTCCGTCGTTTGCATTTTCCACGGGGATTCATGGGTCTCGAATCCGTTTGAGGTCCTTAGTTGTCTTCTGGACCATTTTCTCTCGATACCCTTGACAAGTTTTGGGCTTGATACCCTGCTCATTGTGGTCTACCCGACTTTCGACTGTACCCGCCTGGTGACTGTTCGTGTGTTGGCAAACTAGTTGCCAATATTTTTAGGGACATACACAGGTGACTGAGGGGGTATACCATGGTACCTAGGATATACATCGGGCCATGCTTTGCAAAGTATACCCGCAGGGTGCTTTCGTGTTCTAGTTGCACTTGAACCGGTAAGTTTCTCTAGTGTTGGTTGTTGTAATTGTTATTCCAACTAGTTTAGTGTTTTCTTTTCTTATCTCTTAGGGGATTCTTTTTTAGTGTGTGTTACTATTTGAACGTGTAGAATACCTTAGCATGTCTTGGATCTTCTCACACAGTGGAGGATCCCAAGCTCCATTGGTCACAAAGGCTTATGGGCCTGCTGCCGATTATCCTGGAGCCACCCCCGCCACCATTGAGGCGGAAGCTAGACCAACAAGGGTCTTTCGAAGAAACCAGGTTACAAACCATTGTGCCTGAATAAATCCTGGAGGAATCAACTGCCAATATCGACTCAGTTGAAACCCCAACCACTGATACTTGGCCATCGTTCATTGTACCAATCCAATTTTACGAACGCCTGTCAGTGCCTCACACAACTATGGAAACAAACGTTGTTACTTCCTCTAGGCATTCTTCCATTCCCACCACCATTGCTACCACAGGAGAAGAATCTCCTGACTTGCCGTCATCGGTTCGAACCACCATGGTCTCAGCCGCAACTACGTCTCACAGTGGACCGATCTCATCTATCACGGTGGACACAACTCCCTTAACACCCAGTGCGATAGGCTCTCAGTGTTACACGTCAAAATTGCTAAGTGTCGCATTGTCCCTATCAATCGTCGTAAGTGTCGCATCTTCCCTACAACTTTCAAAAGTGTCGAAAGTTGGTCACTAGTGTCGAAAACGATGTTTAGACATGATGCCATGATAACGATGCTAAGGAGGCACTTATAACACCTCAGATGACTGATTTGAAGAAGGAGAACCGGTTTACTGGGATCAAATAACTCTTGACACCTGAAAGAAACCCTGAAACACTGGTTTGGAGGGGGAACGCTCCCCTACTACAGTTGCAGAAGTGTTGGTGCTCCTCTGCCATGCTTCAAGGAGAATTATAACACCCCTCAAGCCCTTCTGGAGGAGCGCTTCTCATCTTGAGAGCGTTGGCACTTTCCCAAGGCTCACCAGGAGCGCTACAACGCTCTGATGCCCTTTCTGAGGGAGCACTCCCTATTCTGGGTCAGTTGTTAGCCCGTTGAGGAGAATAAGGGGAGGATCATTCGAGATTAGGAGGCAGTTGTGCTAGAATTCTTGGTTTCATCGAAAGATCCCTGATCCAAGGAGAAGGTTCCCAACTGGTTCTAAACATAACTAAAGAGGTTAGGCCCCTCCCAACCTATATAAATAGGCTCTATGATGGTGGAAAGGGGGAAGAATTGAACATATGAAACTTATGATCTTGGAGGAAACTGACAGTCAGCCAAAGGAGAGTGATCAGTGAAGCTGCTGTTATCTAGGTTGTGGATCTTTCAGGCAAGGGTTATATGAAGAGGACTTGATGAAGTTGTCGCATTCGCATCTACGATTGTAAGTATTGTTGTCATTATTCTCATTAATATAACACGCTTGGCCTGTTTCTTTCTAGTTTGTGTCTGATATCACATGAACTTATCATTTATTGATAGATATATTTTCAAGTTAATGTCAATAGAGTAGGAAGTGGTCGTGTCTTGTTTTGTCCACAGACCTCAGTGAGGAGCAAAAGGATTGGAGTGCAACTCGGAGCGTGCAGGGACAAATGTCAATTAAAAGGTACTTTTTTTATCCTCCATTCTCATGCATTAGTTTAGATAGATTTGAAAGGAAGTCAGTGTCCACGTTAAGCATTTTTTTGTCTAGGGTTAAGGTCAAGCCTTAGAGGTTATCTACCTGTCCGCAGGGAGATTTTCCTACAACAGAAACTGGCGAATCCACTGGGGAGATAGCCTCAAATCGAAACCTTTTGTTTGGATTTTTCTCCTCATTGACCTTGTTCTATACCTTGATTGTTTCAGACCTGGTTCACCCCTCTTTGATTAGTTTCATGAGCTGATTGGCTCCTTACCTTTTCACATTCAGCATATGTGTCAAGCTCAGATCTCAATTTTTGAATTTTTTTGACATTTCTGGGACTTTTAGACCCTAGTGCCCCTGACCTAGTGTTAACAGAGCACCAACACTCCTAATAGCCTGACACATAGAGCTATAATGCTCTTTTCCTTTGGAAACAGAGTGTCAGCCCCCTTTTGGCCAAAAAACCCTCCACAATTGCATTTTTCAGGGTTTGCCTCTGTGGCTCTTTTGCTGAGTGATCTAGTGAGTCAATTTTTCTTCCCTTTTAGCCTTGACATCTATCTTTTTGAAGAATAAATACCTTGTTGATCGGATCTTGTAGCCTTCTAAGCCATTTTTCATTGAGTTTTTCTGTTGAGTAAAGCTTGGAACCTATGCATTGCTTTTCTCTTCTCTTCAATTGAGCAAAAACCCTGGTGAAGGTCATCAAAGGCCTACAGACCTCTGTATCTTGTTTTCAGTTGAGGTCATTGTTCTTCAAATCTCGCTTTTGGGTGTGAAGTTTGTTTTTTCTTTGATTGTTTCTTTTCTTTCATTTTTCGTTTTGATTGCTACGAAAGGTGTATTGTTTGTGTGACTTTTGCTTATGCTAGTTTGGTTTTCATTCATACCAAGAAGATAATTAGCAAAGATAAGCATTGTGTTGTATTGATCATCATCCATACGCAAACAATTAAAGATATCTTCATGATTGATTGAGCATATTAGAAGGCATTTAAAAGTTTTTGCATTACATCAGGATTTGATTGAGAGCATTCCATAGTTGTGCTTGTTAGTGAAAGAACTCTCTCTCTCCCTTAGCTAGATGTTCATCGAAAAGAAATGACTGTTTATCATGTTCGATGCATTCTTTGGGTCTGAGTCATAATTCCATTTGTTTCACTTCCATGCACCCCTTTGCGTAAAGAACAACCATAAAAATCAACGCTAATTAAAACTTTTCTAGAACTTTTTCTTTGCTAGGATCCTCCACCAACAGTAGAATAGGTGTAGTACTTTGGATTAGGCTGTGAGCATAACTCTCCAAAGTTGTCAAAACAAACATTAGTATCCTGAGTTAGGGAGAGTAAATCCAGTTATCGTATAAGTCTGCCTGGGATCCCCCTCTCACATAAGGGTTACACACGAGGTTGCATTCGGGTAAAGCTACGGGGACTAACCCTCCGTGGTTTAACTGATTGTGGTGGTCGGATCGTATTATGGGGATCACTTTGAGGTAAATCCACAATTACTGTGTGGAAGCTTCTTAGTTGGTTTCGGGCTTGATACCCTGCCCGTACGTTTGGACCGAACTGTCGACTGTTCCCGCCCAGGGGATGACTGCAAATTGGTAACCTTAGTGGCCATAATATTTAGGTTCTTACACAAGGTGACAGTGACAGGAAGTCTCACTGTACCTGGAGAAGACATTGGTCAAACTCACTCGGGCTCCTTGGAGGGTAAATCCACAATTACTGCATGGAAGCTTGCACCAAGGCGTAAGTCCGTTAAGCAGGTCACCATTGTAACTGTTCCACCCTATCCCCACCCCTTCTGTACTTGATCACGCGATGTTGGATTTCATCACCAACTAGTACAGTCATCAAAAGAAGGTCCTGTTTGCTTGGTTGTGATTCTTAGATTTTTTAGCGTGTATTGTTTCTTCTCGCTAGTTGGCCATAGATTTCTTTCGTCGACTCTTTTCTTCCGCCAACATTGACCCTCTACGACGCTCACGGAGGCTACAGGGACTTCCTCCAGAAAATATGGAAGGAGACACCTCTTTACCCCCTCATTCTACGGAGCAATCTCCTCAACAGAGCGAGGTTCAAGACACTACAACTTCTCATGAAGAAGTTCCCATCCCTTTGGAGAATTTTAGAATTGTCTCGGAATCCCCGGAAGCTTATCGCATTCCGGAGGGATATGAACAATAGATCCTCCACCTAAATTCTGCTGGAGAATTTGTTGTCATAAACCCTTCTGACGCTCCGGCCGGGTCTCCTCAAAACCCTTTACCCAATGACCCTTTTTGGACTGAGAACATTGTTCGGAGTCCATCACACTTGGTGCGAGATCTTTATGGAATGGGGGAAGGCACCGGCATACCTTTCTCCTACACTGTACCCCCAAATCACTTCACTGGTACTACCACTTTTACAGCCACACCAACCGTTTCTTTGAGCACACCACCCGTTGGCCCGAACGTAACATCCGTTGGCCCGAGACCTACCATTCCCCTCCAGACAGCCCATTCGACAATGACCCCGCACATTCCGACCATCCCCGCCGGTAATGCGGTAGTTAATCAAGCCCCGATTGGCACACCTGTAACACCAAGACCAAATATCCCTTTTGGATTTAGGGAAATGAACGCATCTGCCACTACCACTGCCCAAACCACTGCTCAAATCATACCGAGAAGTTCCATACCTATCCAACAACCCGGAGAGACTGTCCTTGGCGGTTCTAACCCAATCGACAACACTGGTCAATCTTTTACGTCTGGCCCTCAAATCCCGGGAACTCTACCTCAAACTGGGGGGCATCCTCCCACCGGAGGACAAATTCCATTCGGGGGGCACCCTCATGCTGGGGGGCAACCTCAAGTCAGAGTCCACCATCAACCACAAGGACAAAATGTGTCCGTTGCACCCAATCCGTGGAGCATCCCTTTTCAAAGAAATCTGCATGCCTCCATGGGACAAACTGTGTCTGTCGCATCTAACCCATGGAATGTTCCTTTCTCAGGAAACCCACACTTCCCGGTAGGAAAAAAATTGCAGACTTCGCAACAATATCCTTATGGAGAAATGCCCAACCCAACCCATAACCCTCAAAACCTATCCGGTTATCCTCCGCTCACACATACTTCTCAAAACACTTCAAATCCTATGTACCTTGGTCAAAACCAACCTCACATGAGAGGGCCCACGAGTTATAATTATCCACATAACCCATTATTGGGCCCCACTGGTGTTCCTCTGCTACACCAACATTACCCACAGGTTAACCGACAACTACCTTTTCTAGCCACCCTGGACCTTCCAGACTTGTCTCGGTTAACGAATGATCCCATTCATCATTCTTCGGTTTGGCCAGCTATTCCAGCAAAACTTCCTTCCGATGTCCCAAAATTCTACGGAAAATCCGGAGAAGACTCGAACAACCACGTGATGAAATTCCACCTGTGGTGCTCATCCAACTCCCTCATGGATGATTCTATTCATTTGCGTCTTTTCCAACGGACACTTACGGGTTCCGCAGCAAAATGGTATATTGAATTAGCATGAACATCTTTTTACGATTTCAACTCCCTTGCCATGTCCTTCCTCACACACTTCCAACTGCCCATTCGATATGAGACGGGTACCGAACTATTAACCTCTCTTCGTCAGACAACTTCCATACACATCTCCGATCATATCCATGAATAGAGAAGACGACGAAGGCTAATCAAAGTGGTCATCCCTGACCAATTATTAGCGGAATGGTTCACGAAGTCATTACTACCCAAGATCACTTGTGATGTTTCCATGGGTGGCATGGTCACCGAGGAAGAAGCCATCTCCCAAGCTCAGTACTTAGACTTAGTCTATTCACAATCCGGTACTCTGTATGAGTTGATACCAAACACTACCCGTCCCACTAATGATCCATCCAAACCATCAACTGCTTCACATGCAGATGGAGTTATTGGCTCCGTCAAAACTCAATCTACTACTCAGTCTACTGGAACAATCCAGCGGCCCGCTTCCATGACCGCCCCCAGTTCGACTCCACCCTCTTCTACCCCCACTCAAACTCAGGTCTCTGCTGTGAATGTGGTCCAATCAACCCCTTCACAACAACCCGGGGGAAAGAAGAAAACGAGAAACAAAATAAAGAAGAACAATAACAATGAACAACCCAAGACCAAACCACAAGCCCCTACTGCCGGAAAACAACCATAGGGAAAACCAAAATTCCCATGCCTCATTTGCGGCGACAATCACTACACTCAAGACTGCCCACATCGTGATGAAGTGGCTAAACTTTTTAAGGGAAATTTGCAACCCGCTGTGCTCACTCAGCCTTTTCCGCAACAACAATATTTGGTTGCACAAACCCCCACGCCGGGGGGCAGTTCCAACCAACCCCATGATGAGGCCTCGATAAGCGCACACATTTACATGTTTAACGGGGTTAATCTAACCACTCATTCTGCGACATACGACACACTAGTTAAACCCGACAAGTCGAAGACTGCTAATGGTTCTTCGCCAGATCCTTTGCCATCTATCGTTAATCCTCCATCTGTTAGCCCACCATCCGGGCCAATTCAGATTGAGAAACCTTCTTTTGACTCCATCCTACGCCCTCCTAAGATCACCATCTGTAAATCCACTTTCAATCCTAATTCACGGGCTGCCCAAAATTACAATATTGTAGAAGATTTGGCCCAAGTTCTGTGTGCCATGTCCGCATTGGAAGTGTTACAACACTGTCCTAACCAATGCAGGACGCTCTTAGCTGCTATCGGCGCTTTTGATCCCGAGTCATCCCACTACATCACGTTTAATCTGGACGACCATCAACCACGACTCTTCCACCATCTAGCTTTCCAAATCGATGTTGTTGTTCATAATCAACAAATCCATCGAACCATTCTGGATGAGGGAGCCTCCACCTGTGTCATGTCTCTATCCTGTTGGAAAGGTTTGAAATCACCTGCCCTTAACAAATCCCCCACGATGTT
>ML812802.1:132197-147036 GCA_009831015.1 Picea engelmannii
CTCCACAAAATCCTTGCAAATGAAATGGTAAATGAGTTTTTCAAATCAATTCATATTTATAAAATTTCATTTTTTCATAAGGTATGGTCATTTTGGGTTTCTCTAATGGTGTAAATGACTTCACTAATCTCTGGTTTATAGTTCCTGGCATCACAGGTTTATTGGCAGTTCTAATGTATCTTTCACCTTGTCATATCTATGAGCATAGTCTTAGTTCGTTGTCGAGCTCGACAATATGAGAACGCAACCGAGTAAACTTTTATCTCTTTTTCGGACCTGTAGGGATACGATCACATGAAAAAGGAACCCCCCTGGAGTCTCCTTTAAACCCTTTTCAGACTCTCTAAATATGAAAAGATTGTCGAGTGATCTTGCTTCCTTTCACACTCAGTAAAAGGTCAGAAAGGGCTTCTTTTGAGCAGTAGTTTAACCCTTTTTCGGTCTCGACGGACTACTGTACGAAAAAGGAACTGAGAGAGTTCTCTTTTAAGTGTTTTTCCAAACTCTATAATCCTGAAAAACCTTCAAGTTTTCTGTCTTTGGACTCGTTAAAGCACACATCGACAGGCCCATATGGGAACGAACCCTTACTTCTTCTGGTTCGTTAAACAAAGGAAGAGGAACTTACCAAAGGTGAGTTATATCAAGCATGTGTTATCCTCCTCGAGCTCGTTAAATTAAAAAGAGGTACTCATCTATCTGGATGGGGGAAAATTTGAAAGGAGCAAGCCAAACAGTCTCTTGAGAACACCATCTAGCACTTCTTAGAGTCGCCCTTGAACACAACACTTTGTCATTTGCTCATATCATAATCCGCCGAACCTCTGCACTAAGCCAGTATTTGAGTTTCCTTTCACTCCTTTGGGTCTCCCGACGCAAGTCACAGTATCCATTGCACAAGTTTTGGTCCATGTCATGTTTTTCTGTTGTGCCTCAGTGTTCAAGGGAAGTATCTGCCTCGAGAATCAACCATCCCAAATATCTTGCCTCAAAACCTGTGTTATTCCATGTCCATTTGATCCACCAATTATGTCTCTATGTATGTTTCATGTCGTTGATGGGGGATACATCAAGGCCCTCCCTCGATGAGTCTATTCCTGTCGACTCCAACACATTATCTGGGAATTAGACTTAGAAACTAATTAGTACTTTGGAACCTGCATGCCCCAATGGAAGGCCTCCTCACATTCAACAGTGGGTTTACATCATTGACCTCTGATCGAATGATTCCATGAATGTTCGAATTTAGCTCATCTATTCACATTCGATGGAATGTACTAAGATACCTTGGGAATCATTGACATTAATGATGATCTCCCTCGCACTTGTTAACGGTTTACCTCATTGACCGGTAATCAAGTGGTTTCTGCCGTGTTCGACACCAAGACATCTATTCACATGGTTAGAATCGTATCGCATAGGGATTGGTAAGAAGACCCTGGGTTGAGTAATTCACCTTGATATATGTTTCGCCCAGGTTGCAAAGGAGTTCTGGATAAAGAACACATACATTGTTACATAGATCCACTTTGTATTGGTCGTGGCTATGTCTTATCATCTCGTAGATCCACTGTGTATTCTTCGTGGCTACGATCAGTCTGAGTTATCAAAGTATAGATCCACAGTGTATCTTCAGTGGCTATACCCTTTTCATCAATACAATTATGGATCCGCAGTGTATATTATTGCAGCCATATCTCAAATCTTGATCATCCAAGCATAGGTATACCTGCCTTGGGTTTTGAAAAATGTCATGATATTTGTTGGATGTTTGTGTGCAGCTTTTATCAGGTTCTTCGAGTCTATACCCTTGCTTGAACATCTGCAAAGTATTTCGGTCATCCGTTCGTACCTTCTGACTTCATACTTTGGGGGGCATTCTGTTACACGTCAAAATTGCTAAGTGTCGCATTGTCCCTATCAATCGTTGTAAGTGTCGCATCTTCCCTACAACTTTCGCAAGTGTCGCAAGTTGGTCACTAGTGTCACAAAAAATGTTTAGACATGATGCCATGATAACGATGCCAAGGAGGCACTTATAAAACCTCACATGACTGATTTGAAGAAGGAGAACTGGTTTACTGGGATCAAATAACTCTTGACACCTGAAAGAAACCCCGAAACACTGGTTTGGATGGGGAACGCTCCCCTACTACAACTGCAGAAGCACCGACACTCCTCTACCATGCTTCAAGGAGCGTTATAACGCCCCTCAGGCCCTTCTATAGGAGTGTTTCTCATCTTGAGAGTGCTGGCACTTTCCCAAGGCTCACCAGGAGTGCTACAACACTCTGATGCCCTTTATGAGGGAGCGCTCCCTATTCTGGGTCAGTTGTTAGCCCGTTGAGGAGAATAAGGGGAGGATCATTTGAGATTATGAGGCAGTTGTGCTCGAATTCTTGGTTTCATCAAAAGATCCCTGATCCAAGGAGAAGGTTCCCAATTGGTTCTAAACATAACTCAAGAGGTTAGGCCCCTCCCAACCTATATAAACAGGCTCTATGATGGTGGAAAGGGGGAAGAATTGAACATATGAAACTTATGATCTTGGAGGAACTGACAGTCAGCCAAAGGAGAGTGATCAGTGAAGCTGTTGTTATCTAGGTTGTGGATCTTTCAGGCAAGGGTTAGACGAAGAGGACTTGATGAAGTTGTCGCATTCGCATCTACGATTGTAAGTACTGTTGTCGTTATTCTCATTAATATGACACGCTTGGCCTGTTTCTTTCTAGTTTGTGTCTGATATCACATGAACTTATCATTTATTGATAGATCTATTTTCAAGCTAATGTCAATAGAGTAGAAAGTGGTTGTATCTTATTTTGTCCACAGACCTCAACGAGGAGAAAAAGGATTGGAGCGCAACTTGGAGCGTGCAGGGACAAACGTCGATTAAAAGGTACTTCTATTATCCTCCCTTCTCATGCATTATTTTAGATAGATTTGAAAGGAAGTCAGTGTCCACGTTAAGCATTTTTCTGTCTAGGGTTAAGGTCAAGCCTTAGAGGTGATCTACCTGTCCGCAGGGTGATTTTCCTACAACACTCAGTTTTCATATGGTATGCCTAGTTCGGGTACAAGTCCTGCACTCACTTACTCCACTTCACCGACTTTGGTTCCGGGGGCAGGGAGCTCTAACGCTCCTCTGCAAGGTCAACTTGGGGGAATTCCTGTCCCTTTTAATTCTTTTCCTTATGATGGAGGTCATATCTCTCCTTCGTCCCCTTCGCTTGGTGATCTTCATCAGTAGTTCGTCGGGCAGCCTGCACACACTAGTTCATTTGGAGCTAGGAGTCAAGGAACACCTGCGCAAACTATGTCGGTAGGTTCGTCACCATTTTTTTGGAACGGTACGTTTGGTAACAACACTTTTGCATCCACCGCTTTCCCTTCTGGGGGCACTCCCATTTTTGGACAGTCTACTCCGGTGCAGGGTACTATTCCTACACTGGGGGCACATATAGCAGGACCTTTGAACTCAGGACAAGGATCCATTCCCTCTTCAGGAATGTCATTCTAGGGAAATTCTTTCCATAGTCAATGGAACCTTGGAAAGACTTCTATGCCTCTCCCATCAGGGACGACATGGGGTAATCCTTCCCAAATTTTGTCAAACATGATGAATTCTCAACGTCCTATGTCCTTTATGGGGAATCAGCCAATGATGTCTCCACAGATGAAAAATCCTTACGCTGGTCAGGGCCATGGTTTCTACCAAAACCCGGGCTAGCAGCCAAACTTTTCTTGGCAAGCTAGTTCCAGTCAAACCCCAGGACCCTTTTTCCCAGGCTATCAACAACAACCCAAACTACCATTCCTGGCGACATTACACTTGCCAGATTTGACAAGGTTGTTAAATGATCCTATTTGTCACTATCCACGTTGGAATCATACCAACAAAGTTGTCTTCAGACATTCCAAAGTTCGAGGCCAATCCTAACGAAGATCTAGGTGATCACGTGACTACCTTCCATCTTTGGTGTTCATATAACTCATTGAAAGATGACTCCATCCAGTTGCGATTGTTTCAACGCACTCTTATCGAGAGTGCCGAAAAATGGTACATCGAGCTCAATCGCTCATGATACTCTTCTTTTGGCGAAATGGCGATGGCCTTCCTTAACCATTTCCAGTTACCTGTGAGATACGACGCTGGCATAGAGCTGCTTGCCAATTTCAAACAGACAACAACAGACCATATCTCTGATCATATCTGAGAGTGGAGATGCCGAAAGAGTCTAATCAAAGTACCAGTCTCACCAGCATTCCTTCTTGAGTGGTTCCTTAAGTATTTAGTCCCACAATTATCCAAAGACGTTGTGACTTCAGGAGTTTTCTCCGAAGAAGATGCCATCATGAGCGCTCAACAGTTTGATCTCATCTATTATCAGTCTGGTTTATTATACAACATCCTACCGGATACACCAGGATCGATATTGGATAAAACTAGACAGAGAGATGGACCACATGCCGATGGTATTGTTGGTTCAGCACAAACCAAGCCCACTGAGCAATTGACAAAGCAATTGCAACAATTATCTATACAACACTCAGCGGCCAGCCAGACTACTACTTTGGTTGCTCCTCCTACCCAAACGTTGAATGTACACTCTGTGCAGACGACTAACCCAAAGGCCACCCAGCAGCCTGAAGGGAAGAAAAAATAATGAAAGAAGGGTAAGGGGGAGAAAAAACCCACTGATAATGCTAGTGATGGAACCAAGGAAAAACAGAAGGTGAGGTATCCATGCAATTTGTGTGCAGAAGACCACCTGACCCATCTATGTCCTCGACTTGCAGAGGCCCAAAATTTTGTCACACAACAGCAGCAAGCAGTGTTGACTAATCCCTTTCAACATGGGCAAAATTTAACTCAAGCCTCTACAAGTGCCGAAGGGGGCAGCCAAGAAACTTGCCCTCCTCTAAACAATTCTTCATCCATGAGCGTATATATGGTTAGGGGTGATGCTTTAATAATGACTAGAGCACATGACTATAGTAAACCAAGTGCCTCTGAGAAGGGAAAAGAAGTTGAACTCCCATATCTTCCTCTACAGATTGAGAAGATGTTGGGAGAAACGATGACACGCATTTCAAAGGGTTCATTTAAGAAAGATTCTCATAACCCAAATGCAAGGGCCACCCAGAATTACTCTGTGGTGGAGGATTTATCACAAACCCCTTGTGCAATGTCTGCTTTGGAAGTCCTTCAAAGCTGCCCTTCTCAGAGGAAAGCCTTGTTAACTACTTTAGGCTCTATTGAGACTTGTAAACCGGGTACCATCATGTTATCTACAATTGAATTAAAACCTCATCTGCCTTACCACGTAGTGTTTCAGATAGTAGTGGCTCATCCCACGAAAATTTTTACACGCAATATCTTTTGCACGGTGGTCGATGAGGGAGCCTTGACATGCGTTATGTAATTAGCATGTTGGAAGGCTATTGGCCAGCCCACTTTGTCTCTGTCACCTACCCTCCTCACTGCGTTCGACGGTCGTTATTTCCGACCACATGGCATCATTCCTTCTTTCCCTGTGCAGTTATGAGGGAAGACTGTGTGTGTCGAATTAGAGGTAGTCGATGCTCCCCTCGACTATAACCTCTTGTTAGGTCGGAGTTGGAATTACGCTATGCAAGCTGTGGTTGCTACAGTTTTTCGAGTCTTATTTTTTCCACATGAGGGTCAGATAGTGACCATCGATCAATTGTCCTTCTCTAGGCCTGACCCAGCTTTGGGGGCATCCATGGTTTCCATGATTGATAATCCTCAAGCCGGTGTCATTAACGTAGGAGTTGGTTTGTGCCCATCCTCTATGGGTACCTTTGATTATCCACCTCCTCATGATGATGTCAAGTTTATATCTAATCACCACAAGGCTGAGATTTTTCAAGTTTTGTCATTCTGCACGACTTACTTTGAGGATCTGTGGATTCTTCCTTCCCCATCAGCCATGATGGATGAGACGGGGCACTCTAGCATGTCCATGCCCTTGTCGGCCACTGAAGTAGCGTACTCTTTATTCTAGCAAGCTTCAGTTAACCCTGATCTGACTTTCGCACAAGATTTGGATCCACCTCTAGAGCCTATCTAGGCTCAAGGTTCTCTCACCAACATCGATTCGTTAGACTTAATCTTTCCTTCTGACGAAGCAGTAATCGAAGAAATGACTAGTCTAGACAAACCTTGGGAAGATCTTCATCACAGATCATATTTCCTCCCAGAGTTAAGTTGAATCACGGTAGGAGAATTCACTATCACCATGACGGGAGATCATCCATGTCCTATTAATCTCTTAGCTACACAGGAAATTTATGCTGAGGGCAATATGGTGACTATCGCTGAAACTATACCTATCAACATCTCCTGAAACCCTAGCATCATGGAGAATGTCTTCGCCGGGGCAGATTGCTCCCCCGAAGAGATTCAGATTTATATGGATCTTTTTAAAGAATTATGCGACGTTTTTGCCTGGTCTTATGAGGAAATTCCAGGTATCGATCCGAAAATAGTTGAACATGAAATCACAACGTATCCTGATTCTAAGCCTGTTTGACAAAAACTTCATCCAGTCAATCCTAAGAAAGCAGCAGCCATTAAGCTTGAGGTTGAGAAATTGTTCAAGGCAGGTTTCATTTACCCCATTCATTTGATTCAATGGGTGTCAAACCCTATGCCGCTCAATAAAAAACAAGGCACGATTTGTGTATGTACCGATTTCCGTGATTTGAACAAGGCATGTCCAAAAGATAATTTTCCAACCCCATTCATTGACCAGATCATTGATGAATGTGCCGGTTGTGAATCCTTTTCATTCATGGATGGTTTTTCAGGATATAATCAAATCCAAATCAAACCTGAAGACCAACACAAAACGACATTTATTTGTCCATGGGGTACATTCGCCTATCGTAAAATGCCTTTTGGCCTCAAGAACGTTGGAGCCACTTTCCAGTGGGCCATGGATTTTGCATTTCACGACCTCAAACATATAGTCGAGGCCTATCTAGATGATTTAGCATCACGCTCTCGCAAGCGAAAGGATCATCCTATGCATCTCAGACTCATCTTTGAACGCTGCCGCTACTTCAGGATTCGCTTGAATCCCAACAAGTGTGTCTTTTGCGTCACGTCAGGATGTTTGTTAGGTTTCATCGTATCAATAACAGGGATCATGGTGGATCCTCTTAAGGTGGAGGCAATAATCCAGTTGCCCCCCCCATGCACAATCTTACAACTTCAAAGTCTTCAAGGCAAGGTGAACTTCTTATGACACTTCATCGCCAACTATGCCGAAATCACCAAGGGATTTATGCGTTTACTTAAGAAAGATGTTCCCTTTTTCTGGGACGAAGCCGCTCAATGCTCTTTTGATGCATTGAAACACGCCCTCACAACCACACCTCTGCTACGACCACCTAATTATAACAAAGATTTCTTATTATATATGGCTACTGCAGAGTCAACCATAGGCATGGTTTTAGTTCAGGAAGATGATTCGTGTTTCGAATACGTGATCTATTACTTGAGCCGAGGCATCGTAGGACTGGAACATAATTATTCCCATCTTGAAAAACTTGTGTTGGCAGCAATTCATGCTATTCAACGGTTCCGTCACTATGTTCTGTTTCGTAAGACCACCGTCGTTGCTGTCGTGAATCCATTCCAGTACATGTTAACACAATGAGTTATCGGCGGAAAAATCAGTAGATGGATGGTCATCCTCCAAGAATTTGACTTAGACTTCATTTCAGCAAAGTCCAAGAAGTCATTGGTCTTCGCAGAACTTATTTCGGAGCTTCTGGTTGAGTCAGGTGATGTTGTGCTTGAGGAATCGCCTATCCGGGGGGATATGTTTTTGATTGAATCTTCAGACCCCTGGTACAGAGATATACTGATCTATCTCCAGACTTTGAAGTGCTCCACCTCTACTTCTCGTGACGAGCATCGACGGATATGCCATCAGGCTAAGAATTATCTCATACTCGACGATACGTTGTATCAGAGAGGTGTACACTGCATCTTGCGTCGATGTCTCACTCATAAGGAGGCCGTCATAGTGCTCAATGATTTTCATACAGGAGCCTGTGGTAGTCACTTATCTGGGTTGGAAACAACCCAAAAGATTTTACGAGTAGGTTACTTTTGGCCCACACTTATCAAAGATTGTATCGAGTCGGTCAAGAAGTGCCATTCGTGCCAAATTTTCTCTCAGAAGATGAGGGCACATCTAGTTCCCATGTTTCCTATCATCACAGTTGGTCCCTTCACTAAGTGGGGGATTGATTACACTACATGCAAGCCCCCGTCAGCAAGGGGGCACCACTATATCATCATAGTTTTTGACTACTTCACTAAGTGGGTCGAAGCTATGCCAACGTTTAAATATGATGGAGAGACTGCAACTCTCTTCTTATTCAACCAGATTATAGCATGGTTCGGCGTCCCGAGAGAGATTGTCATTGACCATGGTAGTCACTTTCAGAACCAAATGATGTCCGAATTAACATCAAAGCTTGGGTTACGGAAAGAACATTCCTCACCTTACTACCCCCAAGCCAATGGGAAAGTGGAAGCTGTAAACAAAACTCTTAAGACTATTCTACATCGAACTATCAACTCAGCCAAGTCAAATTGGCATTTGATGTTATACTTAGCATTATGGGCTTACCGAACATATGTTATGACTGCAACTGGTTTCTCACCTTTTCAACTCATCTATGGGCTGGAGGCAGTCTTTCCCATCGAATGTCAAATCCCATCTCTGAAATTGGTAGTACAGTTATTGCCAGGCACTTCTCCACTTGAAGAGCGGTTAGTACACCTTAAGCATCTTGATGAGAAACGTCGCGGTGTGGCCCTGGCCAACGAGGCTCATAAACATAAGGTCAAGTGTCAATATGATAGGTCCATTTTTCCTTGGATTTTTTCTAAGGGCGACCTTGTCCTGGTCTATGAACAAGATAAGGACCCCCTGGGGGCAGGAAAGTTTAAACCCATGTGGTTCGGACCCTTCATTATTAAAGAGGTATTAAAAAAGGGCACTTATCATTTGGTCTATTTTGAAGGGAATGCTTTGGCAGAGCCTAGAAATGGGCTCTACCTCAAGAAGTATTACTCATAGAAAGGTCACTGTGGGTAACTTTTTGTAACATATGTATAGTCTTTGTATTATTACTTTTTTACGGTTCTTTTAAAAGTGTTATGGACATGTCATTGATTTTATCTTTCATCAATATGGCAGATGTCAAGTGAGTCCGAGGTGTTTGTTGGGTATGCGAACGGTGCTAGTCGACACACATGGAGGCTCACCTCCGCATCTTGGGTAATCTTTACACCACAGGGTCAGTTGTTATCTTCCGGAGGTATATGCTTAGGTGACACCACAAATAATGTTGCCGAGTATAGTGCAGTTATTGAGTTGCTTCGTGATGCATTGTCATTGGGTATCTCTCGCCTACGGGTCTATCTATATGCTCAAATGGTTGTGTCGCAGCTAAACAGAATATACCGGGTTCATGATCCAACTTTACACTGATGATTCCTTAGGTTACGTCTCTTAGAATGCAACTTTGATTATATTACATATTTTCATATTCCTAGGAGATTAAACCAAATCACAGATACTCTAGCTAATCACATTTTAGATTGGCATCTTTCCCACATATAAAAAGATCATGGACATAAACATGTAAATACATTTTTGCACACATAATCCATAAGACATAAAAAGAGATAAAAACCATATATAAACATCATAAAATCCTCAGAGTACATAGATGGACGCAAGCACCTCAAAAGTGGGAACAGTAATGAGTCACCGGGCTTATTCCCTCAAAAAATATATACAACAAGGTGCTCGCGGCACATAAAAAGTCTAAAGTCTGTTCAGGGCCTATGGGCCCTGTTATAATCATCTACTACATGGGATAGATGCCTAAACAATCAAACCCATGTCTGAGGTGCCCCCACAACATGAGTCTGCATGGATGGCGGCAGGTCCTCTATCTCTACCATCGGGACTGTGTGAGTGAGTGCAGTGAAGTTCTTCTCAACTTGCCTCAGGACCCTCTCGGCCTCTCCTGCTGGGAGGTTCCATGCTACTACTGCTCCTCCAGCGGTGGAAACTGCGGCTTCTGGCCATGGGTGACTCATGTTCCATGCATAGTTGGCAGGTCGCACGGGTCCCACATCTGCATAAAATAAACGTTCACCCATCAAATACTCTGGCATACAAACAAATGATATATATCAAAAAAGACATAAAAAATACATATGCAAACAAACAAAAAAACTACAAAGGTGGAGACTTACCCATCTCCCCTCACTCCTCACCAGGAGGCATGGGTATCTCTGGATCTCTTGAAAATTCGACCCCGCATATGGGTAGTCCTTGATAGTAGGGATCTGTCGTGATAGCCAAGCAAAAAAGTCATCGTCGAAGGAATCAATGGTCCTTCCACCACCCTGTCGTGGTAGTAACACTTCCCATCTACACATTGCAGGGAACGTGGCCAAATGTCCCCGTACTACAACCCGAGGACTGAAGCATGGAACTCTCTCGAAAAAGAACAAACACAGGATGGTCCCAAAGCCGAAGTTCCTATGTGTCTGTTGTCAACAATCTATCAATTGCCTCTTCATACACTCCAATAGTGTGGTACTCCAATAAAAAATGTGTGCATTCATGCACTGAATAGCACAGTTCATCTGTGCGCGCGAAGCCTGATGCATGACTCTTGAGCCAGTAATCCGCCCAATAAGAAATAAAATAGTCCGTAGTGCGAGGTTGGTAATCTTGCTAACAGGTACCAAGGAAGCTCTATGATCGGTCCCAACCTCGCAATACTCAGCTATCAGCTCCGAGACCTTGCTCGGCCCCGCAGGAAAAGTATGAAAGTTGACTGGTTCCCCTCTCCTTGAGAGGCCAGTCAGAAAGTAAATACCCTCGGTGGTGGGAACCAAGGATTGCCCCTCTACAATAAATGCCTCTGTGTCAGGGCGCCAGTAATCAATCAAGGAATTTAGTAGCCTTGGTTGCACGTGCATGAATGGACATAAAAATAATTTTAACAAACTGCACTGCATCAACACTACCATAACATTCGGATCTACAATAACTAACTCATTGGAGGCCTCGTGCTCCCTTTCCCTCCACTGGACATACATCCTGCCAACACAACAAAGGAGGGTCAATACTTCTTTTCATTTGATTTTCCATCAATAAGGGAGGGTACACGCGGTCTGTAGAGGTGACAGTCGCGTGTACACGCGTGCAGGTTTTTCTCTGCACACGTGTACACACGGGTTGTCTCTGGATAGCCTGCGTGTACCTAGGGCCGGCCTTTTTGAGGTTGACACCCACCCAAACAATCAACTAAATGCTAAAATGGAATTATTGAATAGCTATATAAGGGAGTTTGTACTTACTTGGTCCAAGAAAAAGTTCGTTTCATCCATTGTAGCTCCTGGAATCACGATCTTTGGCAAAGGGGGTCTTTTGGCTCCAGAGTCAATTTCCAAATCAGCAATGGTGATAATGAGCTGCCAATTTCTATTCATAGACTTTTTGGCCTCTTTTTGTCACTTTTTTGGCCCCCCTTATTAGTTTCTTTATACCAAAAACCATTTTGAGTGATCCAGGAGTTATATGGGAGGGATTTTATCAGGCATTGGGACATTTGTTTTTGAGTTTCGAAAAAATATTGACGGTCCATAAAAAAAATATTTTTTCAAAAATCAACTTGAGCATATAGGTTAGGATTTTACCCCAACTTTTGCATCTCGTTGCCTTTTTTCTTATGATATAGGATCGATCCCATCTGGTTGTGACATAGAATCATCATATTTGTTATAGAAGTGTCACGACTTGGTGGTAGAGCTTACCAAAACATGGATGCCCTAGGTAGGTCCTGGTTGCATTATGGTGTCCATGTTGTTTCTAACAACATTGTAGGCTCGGGAGTCTGTATAGTATTTCCTAAATACGATTTTGAGCCTCATTTGCATGGGTCTTTTTCACTCTTTTTCTTACCCTCTGGACTCCCAAAACATAACGGGTCTCCTTTTAATCCCTTTTCAGACCCTCTAAAAATGAAAAGATTGTCGAGCGATCTTGTGATCTTTCACGCTCGTTAAACTGAAATTTGAAGTCACGTCTGTCCGGCGGTATTTTACCCCTTTTTTGGTCCGGATGGTCAACTGTACAAACAAAGGAATACGCTATTGAATTCCCCATTATTTAGAAGAGTATCCTCAGGTATAATTTTATTCCTTTTTCGAGCCTAAGGGACTAAATTTATGAAAAAGAAACCCCCACAGAGTCCATAGTTAATCTCTTTTCAGACTCCCTAAAATTGAAAAGATCGCCGAGTGACCTTATTCTTTCACACTCGTTAAAATGGTCCAGAAGAACATTCTTGACGGAGTCCATAGTTAATCTTTTTTTAGACTCCTTAAACGTGAAAAAATAGCCGAGTGATCTTGTCCTTGTCACACTTGTTAAAATGGTTCTGAATCGACGTCTAATCAGTGCTATTTTATCCCTTTTTCAGACCGACTAGACTATCTTTGAAAAAGGTACCCCATTGGAGTCTCCTTTTATTCTTTTTCAGACTCTCTAAATATGAAAAACCACTGAGCTTACCTTCTCTAGGCTCATTAAACTTACATCGAAGGATGTTACCGTTGTGTGTTCTATCAACCGCATTTGCATACCTTACCCATCAGCCTTGTAACAATTTTCTTCTACGTCTTAACACCTTTGGCCGCTGGAGGATTTTTCCCAAGTATCATTTCACCATAACATTAGTCTTGTCCTTGTTCCTTGAGCTTGTATGTTTGCAGTACTCGTTCCTCCATTGTAACGTAAAAATTCTTTGATTCTTTTTCAAAAATTATCCAAAAGAACAAAAAAATCAAATATACCCCAAAAAGAGGATGGGAAAAGTATTTTCTTTATTGGCAGCATAATGAGTCGCCCTTGGATGAAGCACATCTGTCCATTTGATCATCAAACTATGGGATGTAGTATGACCTTAGGAAGCTTTTCTCACTATATATAGTTGTGTCCTCTACCGTTTGGTTACTCTTCCAAACATATGGAGAGTTTGCATTGCCTCCTACTTCGTAGACTTATGATTAATAGATATGTTGCCTGACTCTTATCACTTGTCGTGCTATTATCCAAGGGAATTTTTTCACTGAGCCTGAGTCGGCCCCTCTGCAATATGTCTCTTGTCTGCATACCCGGCCATCCTGAACGTCCAATCAAGTCCTTGTTCAAAATCACTAAAGCCTTCAATCCGATCATCAAGATTATCAAGTCCATAACCGATGAGTCGTCGAAGACCTCTGGGTAGTGCAGTCGTACACTCATATTACACTCCTACCTTAGTTTTAGAAGATTTTGAATTTGTTGATCGAGCTCTGAAGTATAGCCATCAGGCCGAATCAGCTTTTGAGAGTTGAATACTCTATATGTATATTTTTCTAATTTCAAGATGTAGCTCCGATGTGTATTATTCACGATTACTCTTTATAGTTATTTGACATGGATCTAAAGTGTATTTGATTGGTAGCCATGGTTCTATTTCATCCCGAGCATGGGTATGCCCGCCTCGGTTAGACATTTTTTGTTTTGCAGATGGCACCTCCTGGTTCCTAATTCTTGGGCTCACTCATTCAACATATCAGTACAGATTGGTAAAATATTGGTAATGTATTTCGGCCATCAGATGCTCTTTTGACCTCACACATTAGGGGGCATCTATTATAACCCTAAATTGCACCACACATGCTTACTTGGCATCAGGCCAACTCATATCCCTTCCTTGCCAAAACTATGTTGAACAAACTCTTGAAAATCCTCTTGCGTCAAGGCCCACGTTCCCTAACTCACTATTGCACACGTGTACACGCTAGAAGGCCTATTACAGCCCGGGTGTACCTAACAAAACACAAAAATAGGAAGTTTACCGATGGGAAAAAAATCTATGGGTCAGTTAATTGAAACTCCCGGCCATGCATGGCCGAGAGTTCGTCCAAAACCCTAGCTCCTTCTAGCCTATAAAAGAAGGGGTAGGGGTACCATTTGGAGGAGGAAAAATATAGCGAAGAAACTCTCCCCATTTGTCTAATCCATTTTCCCAACCCTTTAGCCTTTCCTCAAGCCTAAGGAGAATTAACACAAAGAAGTTGGAGGACAAAAGAAGAGGAGGAGCCCAGGATCAGGATCAAGGAGAGGTGGCCAGTCTTGACTTTGATTGTAAGTTGATTCATTTTGAAAATAATAAAATAATAGTTTTCCCATCCCAATGCGTGAGTTATCTATGATTTGTTTAATTTATGCTTAATTTTTAACCCTCAAGTAGAAAAGTAGCATGCATGCGTAGTGGTTTGTCTTGATTGCAGGATTATCTTTGGAAGGAGCAGTGCAAGTAAGCGGGCAAAGCACAACGGAGGATCTACACCAAACATCAATCAAAAGGTTAGTAGTTCCTTTCCATGCATGTATTGTGAAAGAGGGGTTTAACTTTTGGGTGGTAGGTTAAAAAAGTAATTTCTTTACGGTCGAAATCTGCATGCAAGTCTGACCCTAGTTTGCTAGTCCGTAGGGTATTTTTCCCAACAACACTGCTGAAACCTGGCTGTCTATGCATCGATCAAATCAAGGTTGATGGATAAAGTATTCCTTAATGTTTTGATTTCAAAATCCACAGGAAAGACTGTTGGAAGATTGGTTGTTGTCATTGATGTCAACCCTAGTCATGGGTTTTGGACCACAAGATTGATGAAGTTATTTAGACATGAAGGAAAATGAACATGCAGATACAACAC
>ML812802.1:151421-165898 GCA_009831015.1 Picea engelmannii
TTGATTATTTCTCATATATTGTGCATGGTGTATTGTGGTGTTTTAGTGTAACTCTTATACTATTGTTCATTTCTCATTGGATATAATTGAATGGTTTAAGTATAAGTTGATTTTTTTTTTAAATTGTACTTGATACTGATTCACCCCCCTCTCAGTATCAACAAAGACAACACTCTTTCCATAGACTAATTCATAGGGAGAGAATCCTGTAGTATTTCTCCAGGTAGTTCTGTAGGCCCATAATGCTTCAGGGAGCCTGTAGGACCAATCCTTTTTATTTTCCTTCAATGTTTTTGTGAGAATGGCTTCTATTACTTTTTTTGTGCTTTCCACCTATCCATTGGCTTGGGGGTGGTATGTTGTAGTCATTCTATGCTGCATATGATATTTTTGAAGGGTGGCTTTGAAACCATGAGAAGTGAAAGGAGGTCCTCCATCTGTAACTAATTCTCTTGGCACTCCAAATATGATAAAGATGTCTTCAAATAATAAATCTATAACTGCTTCTTCGGTCGCTCTGTGGAGTTCTTTAGCTTCCACCCATTTAGTCATATAGTCTGTGCAGACCACTATATAAACTTTTTGATTGGATGGGGGGTTAATGGGTCCTACAAAATCTAAGGCCCATCTTTCAAATGGTTCAAGTACTATCTAGGGGTTTAATGGCATTTCATCTCTATGATTAGGTTGGCCCACTCTTTGGCAGCTATCACAGGCCTGGACATATTTCTTTGCATATTTGAAAAGTGAGGGCCAATAGTACCCCATCCTGAGAATTTTATGTGTTGTTCTCTTATCAGCAAAATGCCCCTCCACAAGGGCCATCATGACAAGCTTTTAGTAGATCATAAAACTCATCTTCTCTAATGCACCATTTCTTGATCAGGTCCTGTATGGAAAAGACACCCACTTATCCAGCTATACCGAGCACTTTGTTGAATGATTCTTCTTTTCTCTCGGTGGGATAGGTGTGGTGGTAACTTCCCTACAACCAAGTAGTTAGCAATGTATGCATACGAGTGTGAGTGAGCATAAACTACAAATAGATATTCATCAGGAAAGGAATCATCTACTGGAGTATCATCATTAGGTGTCAACCGAGAAAGGAAATCAGCAACTACATTTTCTTTTCCTGGTCTATCTACAATTGTAATATCAAATTCTTGCAATAATAATAACCATCTGGTGACTCGAGCATTTGTGATAGGTTTGTTCATTAGGTATTTGATAGATGAGTGATCAGTATGGACAAGAGTAGAATAGCCAGTGATGTAATGTCTAAATTTGTTAATAACATAGATAACTGCTAAGAATTCCTTTTCGGTGACTGTATAATTGAGTTCAACAGGAGTCATATTCTTGCTGATGAAATAAATAGCATAAGGGAGATGATTTTCTTCTTGTCCCAAGACAGATCCTATTGCAGTATCTAAAGCATCTAAGGATATATGAAAGGGAAGTGTCCAATCAGGTCCTCTAAGAATAGGAGTTGTAGATAACTGATGTTTAAGTGTATTAAATGCTTCCTGGCAAGAATTAGTCCATTTGAATTCAACATTTTTCATCAGTAACACAAATAGGGGAGAAGCTAGTTTGGAATTTTTTTTGATAAATCTTCTGTAGTATCCATCATGTCCTAAAAATCTTCTTACCTCTGTTTTGGTTTTGGGAGTAGGAATATCTTTAATGACTTGTATCTTGGATGGGTCTACCTGAATTCCTTGAGATGAGATAAAATGTCCAAGTACTATTCCTTCACTCATCATCATATGACATTTTTCTGTACTTAAGGAGAGTTGGGCTTGTATGCATCGTTTAAGCACTTTCTCAAGGATTTGTAGTGCTTCCTGAAAAGAAACATCATAGGGAGTAAAGTCATTCATAAAAATTTCCATAGAGTCATTAAGCATATCAAAAAAGATTCCTATAACTGCTCTTTGGAAGGTTGTTGGTGCATTACATAGTCCAAATGGGATAACTCTATAAGAAAAGGTTCCCCAAGGGCTAGTAAAAGTGGTTTTATCTTGATCTTGGGGTGAAATTTTGATCTGGTTATACCCACTGAAACCATCTACAAATTAGAAAAATTTCTTCCCTGACAAATTGTCTAACACCTGATCAATGAATGGTAATGGAAAGTGATCTTTTTGAGTAGCTTTATTTAGGGATCTATAATCCACACATACTCTCCATTTCCCATTTTTATTAGGAACTATTACCAACGGGGAAACCCATTCACTGTCTGATATAGGATAAATAAACCCTACATCAAGAAATTTTTGAAGTTCTTCTTTAAGGATGTCTCTCAAATTAGGGTTCATTCGTCATTGAGATTGGTAGATCGGTCAACAATCTTCCTTAATATATATTCTATGAGTACATAATTCGGGAGAGATTCCTTTCATATCTCTATAATCCCATGCAAATGCTTCTTTATTTTCTAGAAGTAACTTCATTAATTGTTATGTTTCAGCATCTGTCAGGTTAGGGTTTATGTTCAGTGTTTTGCCAGGTTCAATTTCTACTGGTATGCTTTTATAAGAGATGGTGGCAGATGTTTGAGGTGGGTTTTCAGAGTTAAGGTTTTCTTTATTGTCTGACTCCAATAGTAAAACTAACTGGTTGTGAGTTTCTGGAGTCACGGAGGAGGGTTCACAAATAAAATTATTAATTACTTCATCCTTGGTGTTGTCTTTAAGGCTTAGAGCTTGTCTGATAGTCAATATGGGTAGAGTAAGTTGATCATCGAAGTCTACCCATATAGAATTATCATTATTAATCAGGGGTGTAGTGTGAGGGTAGAGGGTAAGATGTTTGGTTTCATAACCATTGGAAAATGTCATTGAACCTGATATACAGCTGATAAAAGCATCTGTTGTGGCTAGCCAAGGCTTGCCCAAAATTAGAGGATGGCTCCCCAACTTTGTTTTGGGTTGTAATACCACAAAGTCAGTTGGATAATTCTAGGATTCTATTGAGATGATTAGGTATTCAATGAATCCCTCTGGTTTAATTGTGGATCGGTTAGCTAATTCTAGGATAGTTGGGGTGTCTCTGGTTTCTTTTTACAATTGTAATAGTTGTGAAGTTTCCAGAGTCATCATGTTGATAGAAGCTCCTAAGTCTACCAGGACTCGAGGGATTATCGTTTTTCCAATTTGTATTGAGACGGTAGGGTGGCCGGGATCACCATATTTAACTGGGGGGGATTTACCTGACATTAGTGCAGACAAATCACCCATAACATGGACTGTGAGGGGATCCTTAATTTTCCTACCAGGCTTCTTAACACAAATGTCTCGCATCATCCTGGCATAGATTAGTATGTCTCAGAGTGCTTGTAGTAGAGGAATGTTGACATACAAATTTTGTAATTCCCCTAGAATATTGAAAGTTGGTGGCTCAGGCATTTTAGTCAAAGCTAAACGCTCAGGAAATGGTGGTTTTGCTATTTCAGCAACATTGTTAAAGGATGATTGTACCTCTTCAGGTACATCATGCTCTTTTGTTTCCTCTTTATCAGAAGAGGTAACATCGGCTATGGTAGGTTCTACTATTCTCCCAGATTGTAAATGAATATCGTTGCATTGCGCAGGGAGAAGAGAAAGTGTAGGCTGGTTATGAATATCAGTGCACTGCACAGCTTTATTATTGGGGTTAGGGTTAGGTTGTATAGGTAGCTGGGGTCTCATTATTTGATTATTTGGTGGAGTACCTGATGGTAAGGAGAGTGGTTGTAGAAATTGTGATTGAGGTAATTGATTTGGGAAGGGGAGTTGTTGTCCTCTCCAATTTGGATTCCATTGGTTCTGATATGGTTGTTGTTGTTGTGGAGGCCAAGGAGTCCACATTGATGGATCAACAAAGGGTGGGTTAGTTTGTTGCATGGGTGGGTAATTCATTTGATTAGGATATTACATTTGATTATAGGGAGGGTAACTCATTTGATTGAAAGAAGGGTAATTATTCCAATGATTAGAAGATGTAAATGGCAAGTTAGAATTCATACCTTGTCTCTGCGGTTGCCATTTCCTTCTTTGTGTCAACAGATAGACAGCTTCAACTTCTTCGTCCATTGGTTGTAATGTTGCCTTGATCCCTGGTAAAGATGGGCATTGTTGAGTCTCATGATCTTTATCATAGATGGTGCAGATTGGCTTTTTGTCCAATGGACATTCCCTTCATGGGTGTTTTCTCTGCATTTAGAACAAAAGATGGATAGGGATGCTTCTGCTTCTGCTTGCTTCTTTTGAATCTGCAGGGTATCAATTTGTGAGGCAAAAGAGCTTAACATTTTAGTTTTGAAACCTTCAAGTAAATTACCTATCTCGGCTCTTGTTGCTCCCCCACTGGCTGATTTTTGGACTCTTGAAAATGTGGTGTCCCTGTTGTTTGATCTATTTCTTGAAGCTCCTCTTGATCATCTTTTGCATAAATTAACAATTTCATCGTATGATTCCTTAGATATGTCCCCTTTTCCAAGCATATTCATCATATCTAGACAGTCATCCCTTACTCCTTTTAATAATATAGTTTTTAGAATATCTTTACTTACATTGGGGTGACTGGATCTTTGTAGATTATACTGTAGCCTTTCTACAAAGTCCTCTAGATTTTCATCCTCTTTCTGCATCATCTTAAATAGTTCCTCCCTTTTTTCTCTTGTTTGGCAGTAGTCTTGGTATTTATTCAGGAATTTCTATTTCATTTGGTCCCATGTTGTGATTACATGGCCTCTAAGACTCATGAACCATCTTAATGCATTTCCTTTCAATGTTGCTAGAAATAGCTTTAATTTTTGAGCATTGGAAAAGTAATCATAACTTCTGCATAATATATCAAACTCAAAAAGGAATTCATCAGGATCTTCTGAAGACAAACCATGAAAATTAGGTAGTGCTAAGAGTGGAATGTTCTTCATGGGGGCTACCCCTCTAGGAAGATCACCAATAGGAAATCCTAATGTGGAAAAAGAGTTTTTGTCATTTACCTCTCCTTCAGGACCTGCCTGTTCTTCATGATGCAATTCTTCATTGTACTCATCCATGTTTTCTTCTATATTCTCCCCTGCTGCGCTTGCTCTGTCCTCAATGTTTCCTGCTGGTTTCTTGACTATCTCAGGACTCCAAAATTCTTTCCTTGTTTCAAAGTTTTCTTGAAATGAAGGTTGGGATTTTGGTTTCTGAGTATTTGGTCGTTGAGCAGCAGATTCAGACTTTGATATAATCTCGTCAATATAAGTCTTTGTTCCTCCTCTTCCTATGCCCCTGCCACCTGTAGGATCAGTGTCTTTGGGGTCTCCACGTCCTCTCATGCAAGCTTTGTATCTGAAAAATCATAAGTTCTTTTGAAATCTATAATTACCTTCCCCGACAACGGCGCCAAAATGTTGGTCACTATAATTTCTTAATTAATCTAAACAATCAAGTGCTACATAAATTGTCAACCCAGGGAAGTCTTTTTATTTCAAAGGTAACCACGCACTATATATGCTCAATTTCAAAAGCAACCTAGAGTTGTAGTAAAAACTATATTAATCACACTTTCCTTGAACAAACTGAAGTTCTAACTTGAATTACAGGAAACAATCTACCTATTGCAGAGCTCAAAGTTTAAAGAAATGATTAATTGAAGAATCCTAGATTACATTAAAATAAAAACAAGATACTGCAACAGGAAAGACCAACTATTCTGTAACCAGAGAACAAGACCCTATTCCCAGAGCAGGAATCTTCAGCACCTGTTTCCGATCATCACACTTCATGAACTCATTGCTTAACTAAAATAATCGACATACACACTGAAGGTTGTCTATATCTAACAGAGAACATGACCCTATTTCCTAAGAAAGAAACTTTAGCACCTATTTTTGATTGGCACACTTTCATGAACTCATTAATGCACTGAAGGTTGACTATCTCTAATAGAGAACAAGACCCTATTTCCTAAGCATGAAACTTTAGCACCTGTTTTTGATTAGCACACTTTCATAAATTCATCAAAGAGGATTGGTAACTAAAATTATTAACAATTACCCAAGCATGAATCACATGAAAGCAATGTAACATTTAGTAAAGTAGAGTTTCAACAAGACAGAGTTCAGTAAAGTAGTGTTTTAGCAAAACCAAATCCAATAAAGTAGTGTTTCAGCAAAACAAAATTTAATCAAGGCATAAACAGAAATCACACTAACACACTACAAAGCTAACGGGTGAATATTGTGAAGAAGGTAGGCCCTCCCTTCTCACAAGATTCCCCTGAAACGAAAAGGCTAGAGAGAAATGCTCAAAATAGTCTTTTATTCATCTATCAATGTATCATATTACAATCTGAAATGAAGTACATCCTTCTCTG
This sequence comes from Picea engelmannii, assembly GCA_009831015.1. NCBI lineage: Eukaryota > Viridiplantae > Streptophyta > Pinopsida > Pinales > Pinaceae > Picea > Picea engelmannii. Next base: position 157,776 of record ML812802.1, read on the forward strand.
TAAACCCTTCTTAGTACAAAAACCGAAGAATCCCTTGAATGATGATTTCCTCTTATTTAAAGAGGAGGATCCCTTCGATACAACTTAATCAACTAATTACAGGTGTACATCTGAGTCCTATTCTTAGTCAGATCGAATTTCTAAACTAGAATAGGATATCCTAGTCTTCCGCAACAGAATGCTATTACAAGTGCTGAGTGAGGTGTTGTTGTTGCGGCTGGAGTAACAACTTCTTTATTTGTCTCTTGTTACTGTTGTTGTATGTTGTTTCATCATTGAAAATCACGAGTTGTTTCAGCCACGGGATTTGTGTTTTGACTATTTCAGCACCTCTCAGGCAGCAACAATGGTTGATGCTAGCTCGAGGTGCGGCTGTTGTAGTCAATCTGTGTGAGTTGATGTTTCAGCATCGTTGACCATGAACTGTGTAACTGCTTCTATGTTTCAACATCTTCGATCACAGACTATGTAACGGCTTCTGTGTTTCAGCATCGTTGATCATGAACTGTGTAACGGCTTCTGTGTTTCAGCATCGTTGATCGCGGACTGTGTAACAACTTCTTCTGTGTTTCAGTATCGTTGACCACAGACTGTGTAACAACTTCTTCTGTATGAGTTGTTGTTTCATCCATAGGGTTTGCGTGCTTTAACTGTTTCAGCAACAGGCCTCAATGCTAATCTACAGTTCGAACTGTTTCAACACTTATACATTTCTGATCAATGATTAAGTACGAGAGTAATGTAAAATTATATGAAAAATAGATTAAACATATAGTAAAGAGAAGAGACATTGTATACCTTTGGAAAGATAGGGTAAAGTGATAATATGAGTTTAAATGTGAGTGAAACAAGAGTGTAATGGTGGAAAAAAGTGTAGGAAAAAAGGTACATTGTGTGTTCCTAACACTTCTTTTCTTCCTGGAGCTGGGACTCCAACGCCTGTAACTCTGGATTCTTTGTAAGGTTCTCATAAGTCTGGTCACTCTAGTTATTTAGATGTTTCCACTCCAAGGTAAGATATTTCAATCGTTCCACTACACTGCGAGCAGTCGCTTCTCATTGGTCACTTATCTCCTGAGGGGTCTCAGGCACAGCGCGAAGTTCTAGATCGGCAATGCATTGCTGAAGATTTTGTATAAATTCTTCAAGCTATGCCACCTTATGTGGAAATTTCTCTTCAACCTGTACTTCGATAACAGTCACAGAGCAGATAGCTCTATTCACTAGTTTCTTGACTTCAAGCTGCTCTACAAGCAACTGTTCCTTACTTTGCTATAGCTCTTCTTTGTCTTTGTCACACTATACTTGAAGAGAAAGTTTTTATCATTTGACAGCACTGTGCTTTTCGACAAGTACTTCTTGTACCTATGTCAAAGCCTGGGTGGCTTGTGTTGTGTCCTCTTGAGCTTGTCAAAGGTGAGCTTCGACCATATCAACAATTCAGCGAAGTTGAGCTGTCTCATCTCCTAGTTCTACTGTCCCTGTTGTCAGAGGCGCAGTGGGGACTACACGGCTAGACTGGAGTGCCTGTTGCACTCCTTGGAGCTCAATCTATATATAGTTATACATCTTCTCCTGCTTCGCCTCCTACTTCTCTATTATCTCCTTTGAAGCATCATTTACCATTACAACAATGAAATCAAAGCCATCCAATGTGAGGGTAGTTCGCATCTTGGTTATAGGGGTTCTAGGTTTCTTTCGAGAGGAAGATTTCAAAGGTGAGACCTTCCTTTTCTTAGATGAGTCTTCTTCATCCCTAGGCAATGGTACTTCACCTTTTTATTGTTCAATTTCCGCGCCTTCTATCTCTTCGCCATTGATCCAAATTATTTTCGGCACAAAATGAGAGCGGAGATATAATAACGAAATGCACAGAGATATTGCATATGTTCAATAATATAACATAAATGTATCATAGATGCAACCACAAACATAGATATACAGTAATACATGATTTCTATTAATCAAAGAAATGTACAGAGACTGTAAAAATACAGAGTGAAAGACTCGCTAGAATGGTGGCAGCTTATCTCTGAGAAGAGATGTGACGGCTACTTGCATTCACAAGAAGATGATTACAATGAGGCTCTGAAGGCCTTTTTACAATAAGTAGGAATGCCAAGAATCCTAGACACCCAAAAATCTAACCCTAGGAGATGAAGTGCCAAAAGTCATGTGGGCCCCGTTTGGGTAGGTGAGTACATCAACTTCCCGGGGTCGTAACTTTTGCATTCGATCTTCATTTTAGGTGTGTGATAGCTCGTTGGAAAGGTATATTCGAGGAGATTAATTTTGGGGGTTCAATTAAGCCTTCAACTATCATTGATAACCTTGATCTTGAAAAACCTTCATTTGGACCCTCAAAATGGCCCCGGAAGTTAAAACCTGCTAAAAATAGTAAATTGCCAAAATTGCTAGAAAATTGTTTTGAGCCATTTGGAAAAGGTGGGTTGCCACTGATATCCACTTGGATAAATCCTCCCTCCTTAGGAAGAAATGGTGTCCATTGCGTTGAGTTCTCGGGGGAGAGGGAAAAACATTTGTTGGATCTGCATCTTAGTGAGTTGCTTGTATTGCTAGGGACGTTGCGTTGCTTAGTTTGTGGAAGTCTGCCATGAACCTGTTGAAGCTGAGGCTATTCAACAAGTTGAGCTACATGAGAGGAAGGTGTGTAGAAGGAATCTTTATTCTTTGTTGCAACCTTATCGACCTACTTCTGTTGGATAGAAGGTGCAGGGGGTGAGGCTATAGTGGTTGCAGTGTCCTTCTGTTCCCCTTTCGATCAACTTGTGAAGAAGCTGAATTTTACAATATGAGATACTACCTTGCGACACTTTTTGGGTGGAACAATAGTTGGAACTACCTCTAGTATTCTGTAGAGATGACCCCCCAAAGTAACAATGAAACTACGGGGTCGAGACTCATAAACAACATGGTGTCTCCACATATATGGTTGGCCCAAGAGAACATCACAGACATCCAGTGGGGAAACATCACATAATACCTCATCCTTGAAGGGTTGGATGATGTATGACAATTGACACTGTTGGCTAACACAGAGATCTCGTCCTTGCCGAAGCCACCCGATGTTGTATGGTTGTGGGTGTGGTGTTGTCGACAATCCCAAATGTTTGATGACCTTTGCTGAGATGAGGTTTTTCTGGATTCCACTATCAACAATAAAATGTAGTGGGGACCCCTTCACCCACATCTATGAATTAAAAAGGTGCTCCCCCTCTTCAGGATCTGTTGGTTCTTCTGGTTGAATTGTTGCGGTCGCGACAATAGCAGTGGGGTTTGCGTCAATGATCTATCCTTTACCAGTATTTTTGGAATCATATTCTGAATCAAGGTTCAACTCCTTGTCTTTGATCTCGACCACCAATGACTGTTTTGAGAGACATTCATCAGTGTTGTGCTAGGGGATTTTGTGGAAATCGCACCATTTTCTGGTGTCCTTTTGTGTCTTCCTGTGACCCTTCTTTTCTTGTGTCTTGGACTGGTTTTCAGAAGACTATTTGTTAGGGAATTCTTTGTGATACTTTGGTTGTTGCGGATTTGCAGACCCAAACTCCCATTTGTTCTGGTGCTTAAATTTCTTCTCGATTTTAACAGCATATCGATAGGCAGCACCGAGTGATGAGATGTCCAGAAAATCCATTTCAGTTTGGATGTATCTATGTAGAGCCCCACGGTATTTCAGAACCAAATGTCGTTCGGAGTTTTTGATACCTAGCTTGGTGTGCAAGGTATGGAAGGTATTGGTGAACTCCGTAACTTCTTGGCCCCTCTCTTACCATAGTGTGGTCCATCTCATGTATTGGTCCTCATAGTTGCCAATAGGGTAATACTGTTCCTTTATCACATCCATAAAAAAATCCCAAGTGGGATCAACCCCATATATTCCAGAATCCTCTGTGGAACTTTTCTCCTAGTAAGTTTCCCACCAATGTTTGACATGAGGGAGAACTTTAACGAGTGTGAAGGTGATCTTTTCTTTGTCGAAAAAATTGTGAACAGAGAAATAACCTTCTAGCAGAGTTAACCATTTTTATAGGGCTTTTGCATCTATTTGTCCTTCAAATACAGGAATATCAAAGTTAATTTGTACCTTGAAAGGCAAGGTCCCTCCAAAGTGGCTACTTGATGAAGATGCGCTTGATGCTATTGGCAGGCGTTGAAGGACGTGGTAAAAATTATCCATCATTTCGTCCCTCTGTCGAATGAGAGCTTGCTCAAGTAATAGATTGATAGGATTGTCTGCTCCATAGTTTTTCTTTTCTTATGCCATTGAGGGTTTCTTGGGTGTGCTAGAGAGATTGTATTCAAGAGAGACAATATTGAGACCCAACTTGCTATACTCGGACCTCGTCGGGGACATGCACTGAAAAAATGATCAAGAGCAGCTTGCTCTGATACCACTGATCCAGATTATTTTCGGCACGAAATGAGAGCGGAGATATAATAATGAAATGCATAGATATATTGCAGATGTTCAATAATATAACATAAATGTATCATAGATGCAACCATAAACATAGATATACAGTAATACATGATTTCTATTAATCAAAGAAATGTACAGAGACTATAAAAATATAGAGTGAAAGATTCGCTAGAATGGTGGCAGCTTATCTCTAAGAAGAGATGTGATGGCTACTCGCATTCGCAAGAAGATGATTACAATGAGGCTCTGAAGACATTTTTACAATAAGTAGGAATTCCAAGAATCCTAGACATCCAAAAACCTAACCCTAGGATATGAAGCGACAAAAGTCATGTGGGCCCCGTTTGGGTAGTTGAGTACATCAACTTCCCGAGATCGTAACTTTTGCATACGATCTTCGTTTTAGGTGTGTGATAGCTCGTTGGAAAGGTATCATCGAGGAGATTTATTTTGGGGGCTCAATTAGGCATTAAAATATCATTTATAACCTCTATATATAAAAAAATTCATTTGGACTCTCAAAATGGCCCCAGAAGTTAAAACCTGCTAAAAATAGTAAATTGCTCAAATTGTCAAAAAACTGTTTTGAGCCATTTGGAAAAGGTGGGTCACCACTGATATCCACCTGGATCAGCCATCACCTCATTCTTCTAGTGTTATAGAGGCATTCCTTACATATGCATTGTCTACTTCATGAACCTCTTCAGGCTTCTTCGTTTTGCTTGGTCCTGGTGTATCCGATACAGTCTCTGGGCTATCAATATCGGACAACTCTACGGGGTTCATTAGAATGAGAAGGTCGGCTGACCAATCCTTGGTGATCTATTTGATGTATTCCTTGGTCTACTTGTAATAATAATGAAATTGTTTCTTGTGTTCATCAGCTCGCGTTGTTATATAAATGAAGTGGTGATCCGCGCTGAACTTCATTAAGGGTTTGAATATGTGGAGTGAATTTGGGTTAATGGGAGGTGTAGCCTGGATGGAGGTCTTCATTTGGTTGTAGTATACATGGAAGATGAAATTCGACTACCATTTCTTTCTCATATTAGTCAAGTACCATAGGGTATTGAACCTCGTAGCCAAAGGTTCAAATGGCTCGGTCTCTAGGAAAATGGAACCCTCTGGCATCTCCAGTGCTATGAAGGTGATCAGTATGAGAAGACAACTAAAATGAAACTCATACCCTTGGTCTTGCGCTTTCCTGCAATCCAATTCGAGATGATTCACCAAGTACTTCGCCCAATTCATTTGAATTCCTTTTGCGCACTTCCCTACGAGATCAACTATGAATCTAGTTACTTGGGTGGGCCGGTTCCTGCGAACTAGCTTCCCTGTGATCAACTGATAGGCAAGGTGCACTGCACTGCAATGAATAGAGGCTACCTTGTAGCCTTATGTGCGCTTCTCGACATCTCCATAGGTTTCTTTGATCTTCGTTGCTAACGCTCTGTCTTTGGTCTTTCCAGGATAAAACTCTTGTGGGTCAAGGCCCTGCATGCTGAGTCCTATGATCTGATTAATCAATGTCGGATCCACTGTGAAACAGTGGTTCAACCATGAGTAACATCCATGATAGCAAGAGAAAATAAGCTTTATGCACGCATTCACCTCCAGGTGCCTGCCAAAGTGTGAGATCTTCATGAAATTCAACAATGTTGACTGTGTGAGGTTCTGGGTCCAATACTGCAGGACGATCTTTGACTTCTTTCCCTTCATCTTTGTTAGATACTTGTGTGGGGCTAGCATAATGTATACTTCCCAGTCGCCGAGATGGAAGTCGCTAAACTTCAATGCTGCGAGCTTGTCCTGATCGGCACAAACTGCGTGCACCCCTTTCGATAGGTACATAGTGATCATAGCATACTCAAATATTAGGGCACACTGTCACAGTTGATTTTACCATGCAGAGGGGGTAGTTAAGAAGGCCAAATGCTCAGAATCAGTTTAGCATTCACAAGATCACCCTTAGGCTTCATTCTCTTTTCATCGACCTGCCGAGACAGTCTGGCTCGAGCAATGGATGGAGAAGATGCTACTCCTCTTTTTGATGATGCTTGGATGCTGACATTCCTCTTTTTGAAATGACTCTCTCAGTCATTAAATCAAGGAGGACCTCTGTGATGGATTCTTCAACTACGGTGAGCTCATCAGACATATGCACCTGAGAAAAATAATCAGGGTCACAATGATATTAGATATTGCACTAGGATGAACAATTAGATCACAATGACCACTGTATATAATCACTAGTTCTACAGGCTTCAAATTCTCAGTTGGAAAAATTGTTCTTCGAGCATGACATGACGAGCTAAATAAGAAATTTGGCAACGGTCTTCTTGCAATGGGTATGAAGCTTCCATTAACATTGATCTGTCTATTATGGCGAGGTCCAATGGTCTGGTGGTGATCCTTTAATGATTTTCTATCCATTTGGGGTAGAATTCGAATGGGTATGTCGGCCCAACGGCTATATTGCTTCGCCGCGACGAAGTGCCATAGGTTGTTGTTCTGATATCCTGGCGAAGCTAAAATAATGCAAGTTTTCTTTATGTGATGTTCCATCTGGAATATCCTATAACTTTTCAATCTTCTCCCTCTTCTTACTTAAATTTTTGTTCTTCTTCCCAGTAATCTTCAACTCGGTCTAGCTTTTTTCATTTTGATTCCTATCTTATTTTAGCATAGTCACTGCGTGCTATTGAGATTCTCTCCGGGGTAATAATTCTTCTTTATTTGGGACAGGTGCTTCGGTATTATATGAGCCTTCTGACATTCTTTCATCTTCGATATTGGGGTCTCTAGTGTCAATGAACTTCGATCTATTCTTCAATCAACTGTGCAATCTTCTTGGTCATTAAATCTTTTAATTCTTGTTTCTTCTGTTCCAAAACTTTTGTTTCTTCCTTCTGTCTAACTTTATCTTTGTCAATCCAAGGTTTTCCAAGTAGCATAGTAAACTGGGCATTGTCCTCAATAAATTCAATAATCTCAAAATCTTCTTCATTCGAAGTTCCCTTAGAATTCATAGATATCTGAGTAAGCCTTCCACATAGGTTTACCAATTTTCCTCTGAAGAGTCCTATTCCTCCTAGTGAACGGTTAATGGCAGGATTCCCTATAGCTTCCCACGTTCTCTCTTTCATGATATTCATTTGTGTTTCCTCATATAGAGCATAATAAATGTTGAAGTCCCCTATCCTTACTTCGATGCATTCTTTTTCTTTAAAGATCTCTAGTAATCTGACATGTCGGTGTTTATTCAGGGTTTCTTTCATCTGAATTAATACTTTCTATGATTCTTTCTGAGGTTATACTATCTCTGGAGATGTCTTAGGATTCAGATTCATTCCTTTCAGCCTAGCAATCATTTTGGGGAAATCCAATACTTCATGATCTAGATCTTTCCAACAAAGACAACTAGGTCCTCCACCAGGGAATTCATTAGCTAGATGTCCTAGTTTTCTTCAACTGTAACAGAGGGTTAATACTCTCTTTCTTGTAACTGATCCCCAACCTCTTCTATACTTCAAACCAGGATCATAGGGGCCAATATGCAACAAATTCTTTCTAGGACCCTACATCCATTTGTTAGTCCAAACATTCTTTCTATGCATAGGTATAACATATCTATCACTATTCTTATCAGATATATTCATATCAAACCTTCTTTCAT
>ML812802.1:175201-189766 GCA_009831015.1 Picea engelmannii
ACCAGGATCATAGGGGCCAATATGCAACAAATTCTTTCTAGGACCCTACATCCATTTGTTAGTCCAAACATTCTTTCTATGCATAGGTATAACATATCTATCACTATTCTTATCAGATATATTCATATCAAACCTTCTTTCATCTAACAATGCCCTAGTTTTCAAGCTAGGAAAAAATATATCAAGAATACCTAGATGCATATTCTAGAAACAAAAAATTTCCACTTATCTTACTTCTACAGAGAACAAAGCTTTCATATCTAGAAATTTCTTACCTTTATCAGAGCATAGAGCTTACAAATCTTACCTTTTTTATTCAGAAAATACCACTTTTACCTTTCTTAGAGTACAAAGTGTTCAGATATTACTACTTTTCTTTAGTATCAACCTCTTTTCTTGCAGATATGATCTCTTTCTTTCAGATCTAACCTCTTTCTTTCTTGGCACAAAGCTTCATAGGTCAAGTAGAACACTGTGCACTAGGGAAATAGATCTACGCAAAGAGATTTCTTTGCACAAAGCCTCTTCTTCTCTAGTTCCAAACAATCATAGTTTTAGTCCTGACAATGGAACCATTTGTTGGCACAGGGGCATACCCAAGGTTCAATGCTCAAGAGTGCACCAACAAATCCCTAATTACCAGCCCTTTTGGAAAAACTTGCGAAGAAGATGAAGTCTCACCCGAGGTAGAGGTAGGGGTGGTTGCAAGACTTAGGTGTCTGCAACCTTAGCCGGGACACATATATGTGAATTTATCCTTATAGTGAACTTAGCATCGATTATTCATCAATATTCAATCCTTCTTATACTTTGTAGATAACATAGAGCATCACAACATTCACTTAGCTCTAAGATATTTCAACACTTAGCAACAATAAAATAGATCGGATCCAATAGATCAGCACTAAGCATCTTCATACACATCAGATCTAACATTCATACACATCTAAGAAGTACAAGGCTTAAGTAGATCTATCTAAATATATCAAAGCACTTAGAAACAGAAGAGATAAACGCATCAAATCAAGCACAAATCATAATACACATATTTACGTGGTTCACCCCCACCCTAGGGCTATGTCCACCAACTCTTCCTCTTTATTAGTGTCCTCAATCGGTTACAACATAAAGCCACTCAAAACCCTTACTTCGCACAGGACAAAAGATCTGTGCAGCTCGCTAGATCCTTCTTTCTTGTACTTCAGCACAAATCCTTCTACAACCTCTTACAACAACTTGCACTTAGCTCTGCAAGCCTCTTACAATCATGCACAGAGAATTTACAATCCACATCTGATCACACAGATCTAACTACTAGAACTAAGCCATCGACCATTCTTACGTTGCCTAAGTATATATTTATACATTACAAAAGTGGGCCTAAGCATGGGTAAACCCACAAGCCAACATCCCTTTCCCATTACATTAACTCAAAACCCTAAAAGAGGCCCAAAAGTGGACCGAGATCCTGTGATGTCTACTTCGCTTGGTGCTCCTTCTTCGACTAGCTGTCGAAGTCCCAAAATAGGTCAAAATGACCAAGGTTATCCCAAAACTTGGTCAACAACCAACATAAGGTTATCCCAAAACTTGGTCAAGGGCCAATAATGCTCCAACCCTTGGTGGTGACATGGTGAGGAAATCCAAACTACAGGCTTCCAAATCGACAAATGGTAGCGTAAATTCACACTATGTCACTCTTTTGCTAAGCTATGCATTTTTGTCCTTATAAAATAACACAATGGTTTGCTTCCCCCCTTTTTTCTGCTTTATAGCTGGACGAAGAAGTGACAGTTGTGTCGCATTGACAATTGTCAGTTTTTCACTTTTTTTTTTTGTTTCTTGTGCGTTGTACGTTTCTACCTGTTAACATCTCTCATGCACGTAGTTCTTTCCATCGCTGATTTTTGTGTAGCACACTGTTCTATCCTAGCAATTCTATTCTATCAAAACCCTTCATGCGCATCAATCTGTTTTTCTTTTTATCCCCTTTTTACTTTTTATGGTTTTCCTTATTTTTCTTCTTTTTATTTGCTTTTAACATTTTCTCTCCCTTACTTCTACTATAATACATTATATGCATATCTTCTTATTACGCAATAACTTTCTAAGTACTAGAAGGTTGATTGTCCCTATATAGGTTCAGTCGACTCCTATTGATCATTCATTTGAGTTCTGCACCTCCTAAATCTTTCAACTGTACAAGTCCCCCCTCTGTGACAGTATTCACTTCATATGGTCCCAACCAATGCATTTTGAATTTTCTTGGATGTTGAAGAAAATTACTGTCATACACTAAGACTAGGTTTCCCTCCTTGAAACTCTTCCTTTTAATATGTATTTCATGCCAAGATTTGTCCCTTGATTTATGTACTTCTTGGTGAAATACTACTAGAATCCTATATTATTCCATCTCCATCAGTACACTTAGCCTTTCTTGTACTCCACCTCGTTCTATCATGCTGGTTATTGTTGCTACGCGCAGACTAGGTACCAAAAATTATAATGGAACCACTACTTCTTGTCCATACACCAACCTGAATGGTGTCTATCATGTCAAATTTTTTCATGTAGTCATGTATTCCCATAATACTTCTGGTATCTTCAAGTCCCAATCATCCCTTTTGACATTGCAAATTTTTGTCAATGCATTCTATAGGATCTTATTAAAGGATTCCACTGTTCCATTTTATTGAGGGTGATATGGTGCACTCTTCTGATGATAGACTTCAAAATCCTTAGTCATATATTTGATAGTACTATTGATGAAGTGAGTTCCTTGGTCACTCATCAAAATCCCCGGGCATCCAAATCTAGGGATCACTTTCTCAAACATGAAGTGTGTTGTTGTCTCTCTGCTGCAATATTTTACTGGTGCTGCTTATTCCCATCACATTAAGTAACCTGTCGCAGTAATGATATACCTTGCTCCTGACATCTTTGTCAGTGGATTAATTGGTCCCACAAAGTCTATTTACCATTTTTTGAATACTTGAAAGGTTACTTATGGTCTTAGGGGAATCTCATTCTATCTATTAGGTTTACCAACTCTCTGGCATACATCACATCTCTGGCAGCAGTCCTTTTCATCTCTGTGAATGGTCGACCACCATAGTCCTGCATGCAATACCTTATGTGCTGTATCTTTTCCTGCATAGTGTCCTCCAATTATTCCCTCATGAGTCTCTACTAAAATCCTAGGCCTCTCATGTTCTAGGACACATCTTCTCATATTGTTGTCTGCTCCCATCTTGTTTAGGTGTCTTGCAATCAATTGATAGTATGCAGCTTTGACTACCATATTTTTCTTCTGCATGGTGTTAAATTCTTGTGGTGCAGTCCATGCACTCAAGTATTCAATGATGTCAACAAAATATTCATCAACTACTTGGACTGAAAATAACTATGCATTAGGGAATTTGTCCTCTAAATTTGTAGGTTCCTCTCCATTGGTGATCCTTGACAGGTGATCGGGTCCTACATTCAACTTCCCTGGTTTGACTATCACTTCAAAGTCAAATTCATGAAACAACAGTAACCATCTACAGATTCTCCCCCCCAACACTGGCTTGTTGACTAGGTATTTGAGAGTTGAATGGTCTGTAAACATTTTAAAGTGTTTCCCAAGTAAATAGTGTCTGAAATTTTGCAGTGCATATACCATTGCTAGGCCTTCTCTTTCTGTAGTATTGTAGTTCTAATATGACTCTGACATTTTTCTTCTTGAAAATTCTATAGGATGGTATAACTCTCCTGCTCCTGGTTGCGCCATAATAGCTCTAAGTGATATGGTTGATGCATCTACATGTGCATGAAATGTCTTTTCTCAATCCAGGAATACTAGTATAAGTGTTTACCATCTTCTCTTTTAAAGTTTCCAACCCTCACTGAAAGTCCTCATTCTACTGAAATTTACTATCTTTCTTCAACAATTTCTCCATCGGCGCAGTGATTTGCACATACCCTTTTATGAATTTCTTGTAGTAGCCTGTGTGTCCCAATGTTTATCTTAACTAGCGTACTGATTTTGGTGGTGGTAAATAGACAATCACTACAATCTTGGAAGGATATAATAGCAAGCTTTGTTTTCACACTATATGGCCCAATAGTATTCCAAATGGTGTCCCAAAAATTCACTTCTTGACATTCAATGAGATTTGACACTGCCTACATCTTTCCAACATCAGCCTCAACACTTCGACATGGTCTTTTAATAGACTATATATGGTCCAATCATCCAGATACACTTCTAGAAATGGATGGATGAATTCTTTGAATGCAGCTATGACTACTCTTGAGAATATTGTTGGTGAATTCTTCAGTCCAAAAGGCATGATAGTGTACTGGTAGGATCCCCATTATGTGGAAAAAGTGGTGTTGTACCTGTCTTCTAGGGCTATCTTAATCTGATGTTATCCTATGAATCCATATGTGAATGAATATGCTTCCTGGCCTCCTACATTCTCTAATACCTCATCTGTGAAAGGGTGAGAAATGGGTCATGTGGGAAAGAATCATTCAGCTTCCTCAGATCACCACATATCCTTATGCCTCCTTTCTTCTTCTCTTGAACTACCACAGGGATTATCCATTCTGATTTTTCTACTAGTTCTACGATTCTAGCTTCCAACATTCTGTCAATTTATTCTTTTACTTTCTTCTTATATGTTGGATTCATTCTATATGGTCTTTGTCTGACTGATATAACCTCAGTTTTGAGAGGTATATTCATCTCTCCTATATCTCCTACTATTCCTTTCATCTTTGTAAATTTTGTTGGGAATATGTCACTGTACTCGTGCAACAACTTTGTTATTCTTTCTATTGTTTGTTCATCCCAGTAGTCTCCAATACTGGACGTTTTGGGATTATCATTTGTCCCAATATTTACTTTCTTCACCTAGATTGGCGCAGAAAATACTTTTGATTCCAAAGATGGACCTTCCACCTCTCTTTCTCCTTCAATTTATGTAATTTGAATGTTGTGTGGGTCAGATTCATCTGGTGCTTCTTCCTGCACATGATAGCATGACAATAGTTCTTTCACTATCTGTCTATTTTGTTGTTGATACTCTGTTATAAACTCAACCTATATTTCCTTAATAAATATCACCCCTCTGATTTGTTTGAGTGTTGAATCGATGTTGGGGTTCTCATGTTCAAATGAGAAAGTGACTATAAAATTCTTTTGTAATGTTGTCCATTCTATAGTGCCTCTATGTAGTTCCTGGTCTACATACCAGTTTGTTGGAATTCCTTCCAATGTGTGAATGAAGTGATGAGGCCATTCTTCTGGTGGTGTCATTCTCCATAGTGTTATGCACTTCTCCAAGTGTTCTGTTGGTGTCCCCTATCCATCATATTTCTGCAGTTCATTGCTTCCCTGTTCTACATCGAATCTAATGCGCAATAATCGCTTACATTGGTACTAGTCCTTGACTGTCTCTTTGTGCACACCCCACCATATTGCAGGTGTTTCCTTGAGTTCTATGTCCAGGGCTAAGAGCCTATGATTTTCTAACACTTCATCTTCATATCTTTTTAGGAATTCTTCTAAGTCATTCACCCCATGAAAAATGGGAGGTTCTCTGATTTTTGTACCCACCCATATTAGTACAAAGTCTATTCTTGTGCACCTTCTTGTGGATACTTCATGTAATCTCTGTTGGAAATTCTCCAACCCTGTATCTGAGTCTGAAGCACATGATGTGATACTTCTCCAACTGAGTACCCCATATGCATTTGGATTCACATAATCTTCTTCTCGCGTGGTGGTTTTGTATAACTGGTTGATTTCCTCAAGGTCTAAGCAAGTGGGTTCTACAAACCTTTCTCCTTCTTATGGGTCTAATGGTGCAACAAATATGTATTATCTTGAACTGAATGTCATATTTCTTGTCTTCAAATTGATTATTTCCTGGTTTTCAAATACCCAATCCAAGTAAAGCAATGTTGGATAAGGTGTTATTCCATCCACTATTTCTATCACTTCAAAATCAGCTTTAGTGCACACTCCATCTAGATCTACTGTCACACCCTTTATCCTTCCAAATGGAAGAAATCTGTGTTGATTTATTAGTTTCAATTGGATAGGTGAGTAGCCTAATGTGGGATCCCCCATACATTTCCATGTCTTCTTGGGTAACACATATATTTCAGAGCCTAAATCCAATATAATATCCCCCATGTTGAAATCTCTAATGTTGGCATTCAGTCTGAAATCTCTACTTGTAGTCCTCCTTATATGCAAGTGATTAACTGTTTTCTTCTCTATCTTTCCCTCTACGTCCGTGTTACAACTTTCTACCATATTTTGTAATACTTTAACAGATGATGGACCATTTAGTAGTTTAACACAGGATTGCAGAAAAGCCTTTATGGTACTTACTTTTACTAGGGGTTGTGCTTCATTAGTCTGATCCAATGATGAATGCATATCGTATGTTGTTATGTTCTGAGTATGCTTCCAAATTGATGTAGATGCAATGTTTGGATTCAATAATTCTTGTTTGGATTGCTTGAATGTCTCCTTTTCATTCTGTGCATCAAAATGCTTCTGTGGTTCAACATTCTTCTTCACCCATTGGTGTTGTGTTGGATCTTGTCTTATTGCCTCATCTCTTGTTTTAGCTCCTCCACGCGTAACTATGTTGATATTTCTTCCATCATCCATTGCTTCTGTAGAAATACATTGGACATTTTGATTGTTCTAATTTCTCTTTTCCTGGATCTTCCCCAATAGTGTCAGATAGTCTTCTGTGTCATGGTCTGATGCACGACAATACATACATGTCAGAGGTGGAAGTGGGCATTCTCTTGCATAGTGTCCTACTTGTTGACAGCTATGGAATACCACTAGTCCTCTACCTCTTCCAAAGCCTCCTATACCCCATCCTCCACCTTTGTAGCCAACTCGATCTCCTCACAGAACATTGTACTAAGGCACCTAATTATACTGCACAAGATTATACTATGGCTATGTGATATTGTATTGTGGCTACGCAATGTTATATTGTTGTGGTGCAGTGTTATATGGGGCTAGTACTTGGTTAAAATATGGTGCATATTGGCCTGTCATCATTTCGGCCTGCACCCTATAGGTGTATGATGTTCTTTCCCTCATCATCTCCATTGTCCTAGAATCTTTGTCATCATGGACCACTGACTTTCAAAAGTTGCAATATGAAATCTTAGGCACTATTTGGTATTTCAACATCATTGGAAAATGATATGGATCATGCCCCTGTGTCTTAAAGATCTCACACCATAGTCCTCCTGATGGAAAAAGGTTTGGTAGTCCTTTTTCCATGTACTACGTGAAATCTGGGTATTCATTCTTGTGGTGTCCTTCTATCCTACATGTGGTACACCAAACGACTTCTCTTTTTTCCTTACTCCTGTTCTGGTTTAGTTGAAATGTTAAATTTTTCATATTCTCCTTCAAATCCTCTATTACTGGATCTATGTTCTGATATTGGTTCTCTTCTAGTTGTAAGTCTTCCTATAGAGCCTCTGCCTGAGTTTGAAACTTTTGTTGTGTCAAAGGGTATTTCAAGTGTGGTAGCAGGGAATTCACAAATAGATGTCTATGCTGCATATCTTTCATGACATACTTTAGCTTTCCCTTCAATCATTTGAATCTCTAGTCAATCTCGTAGACATATTCCCTTGGTTTATGTCTGACCTCTATCATCTCATTCATGTACTGATCCTATAAATTAGGATTATGGAATTCATTTAACAACAACTTCTTGTTATATACAATCATTCTAGTTGTTCCTGGTGTACTATTTGCATATAAGCTCATGTACCAATCCAGTGCGCGGTCTCTTAGTGTGACAACTAACTGCAAAAGTTTTGTATCCTCATTTGTGATTATCTTTTCTTCCCAGATCTTTTTACAGATGAACATGTTCTTCTTAGGTTCCTTAGATGCCTCTCCCTTGAATTTTGGTAACTTGATGGTGGGATCATGTCCTGCCATCCTGAATGATGAAATACTACCTCCACGCGGTGTATATCCTTGACTAATGCTTCCTGAACTGGCTCCCCTAGTTTATTCTCCCTGTGTAGATGTACTTCTTATTGTGTGTCTTGCACTTAAATTCGATTGTCTAAATGGTGGTGTTCTTTCTGGTGTATTAGCCGCACATGGCTTTATGGGTTCCACACTGACACTGATATGGATAGGAGGTATGCCTTCGGTTCTTTCCCTTGTACCTCTTGTCTTCCTTTCATATGTCGTGCACAATATTTCCTCAATCTGCTCCACAACCCAAAGATCCTCTATCTCTTCTTCATCACTTTCCAAGCCTTCCCTCGTGGCTATGGATCTCTTCTTATTGTTCATATTGTATTGGTAGGGTGCTCCACTGCGCATTCTTCTAGTTGTTGCCATGATATTCTTGATCTGTTCTTTCTTCATCATGATTGGATCCAAGGCCTCCTCCTTCTTTCCTTTATTCATCTCTTCCTCCATTTCTTTGGTTCTTGTCAGTGCTTCCCCCCTTCCCACATGCACACAGGAAAGTTTAGTTATATGATGCCATTATCATTACACCTTTGTCATAGAGTAAAATATTGATGGAAGTATACAATGATCCGATATACCTACCTCTAGGTCCCTTCAGGAACTCTTGCTCTGCTGCACTGTAAGACTTCGCAATATCTACTGCAAATTCTCTGATAAATCCAACAACAATGTTGTCTAACCATAAATCTATTATGCCCATAAATTTAAATACAACTTGTTGTAACTGCACGATCTACACATAATTCCACTCTAGATGTCTGATCTGATTTGTAGGGTGGTTGTCTTTAAACCTCAATATCCACTCTTGCAACACATGTGGGAAATCACAGAAAAATACTTCATGCAAGTCGCTAAATATGTATTTGTCCAAATATTTGCACGGTGTTCGCTTTGGGTTTATGTTATCTTTCTACACAAATTCCAGTTCCTTTGTTTTCAACCATATCTCGATCTCTTCCTTCGTTGGTTTCCACGGTCTAAACATCTACTTTTATATTCTCATTCTTTTAGCATTTCCTCACCGGATATAACATTTTTTTCATGATTCTTCAACGGATCTCATTCACTCAATCCCATTTTGTTCCAACCGAAAACGAAACCATTTGTTGGTTGTTTATTTCCTCTAACTACCATTTTGGGGCTGAACCAGGTTCATATCTACCATGGTTTCCAACAAAACCCCTTTAAAATTATCGGCTCCTCTGGTAAAACGGAAGGCAACATAGTACAAAGAGTGCATTGCGTAGTCTCACCCAAGATAGTTCTATTGGTGGCTGGAATGCTCAAGTGCTTGTAGCCTGGGAATGAGTGGGAATCTATGATTAAACTCTGTGACCTTCATTTTTTAATTTAACATTCATCTTATATTGAATATCCTTTCATTAGCATTCATGCATGTAAAATAACATATCTAACTAGTCATTCATGGAATTTTCTAACATCTAATCATTGACAGTAAAGGAATTACAAAATATTCAATCACATCACACATGATCTACCATGGTTCACCCCTCCTAGGCTATGTCCACAAATATTTCACTGCTCTACTCTTTTATTATGGTGTTTCCAAAACTACAGCATCATGCACATTACAATTCCCCACCAACGGTTTGAGATCTACGATGAGGTGGACTAGATCACACCAGGCTCCACCCTCAATATCTAGCCTATTTCCCCTCCTCATCTCAACTACTTACAAAACAGATTGGATTTATAGTCATTATGGTCCTTTCTCATCAAACATGAGCATTAAGAAACAACAACTATTGAACAATGTTCGACCCCAACCTAGACCTCCTAGGTACCTACTTATACATGTTTTTGGCTTACTAGCCATTACATCTTCTTACCAAAACCCTAACCCTATCATTGCTAGGTATTTTGGCATACGCGTCTGTCTTTCACGTGTTGCATTTCCTGCATTCATGTCTTCCTTACATGTGCCTCTTTTCCTACATATGCATCTGTCTCCCATGTCATTCTTTTCCCCAAAATTCGGCTTGTGCCCAACACAAAGATACATTTCCTATTGGTACTGTGTTATCAGTGGTTGATTTTTCTGAGAACTACACCCTTCAACCACAAAATGAGATTCAAAGCCATTATTATCACTCAGAGAAGGGCAACATAATGGTACATATCACATACATGCATGGACCAAATAGTAATGAAAAAAACATATTTATATTGAAAGAGTATCACTTCTACATAAGTGATGATCGGTGCCATGACTTAGCCTATGTACAACATTGCTTTTAGTTTTTCTACAATCACCTTAAGGAGAAGAACATAATGATGGATCAACATTGGATTTGTTCAGATGGTTGCGCAGGCCAGTTGAAAAATACTTGTGTATTTGAATGGTTGTGTATGTTGCACAAAAAACTAAAGGTACCACATATTTGGAACTATTTTGATTCTAGGAATGAGAAAGGGGAGCATGATGGAGAAGGTGCATGCATAAAAGAGCATTATACAGGAAAGAAATGAATTTCACTACTAATTCCCTCATTCGATATGCAAAATCCATTGTTTAATGGTGTTCTTCAGTAATGGGAGAGGGAACAGGAACCTGTGAAGACCAATCACACAAGAAATGACATGTACATAGATATTTTTGGGAGGTGGTCGATGTATATCGGTCATAGTGGTATAAATGAAAACAAATCCAGGTCAATTGTGGATTACATTCAGTTAGAACATCAGACAATGCTATATTTGAAATATGGACGAGAAAACTCTCTTGCTTTTGTAGTTGATGTAGTAGTAATGAATGGGATGATTATGAATTGACAAACTGAGTTGATAGATGGAATCGTGTATCACTCCTCATTGGTCAACATATAACTATGGAATTATCCCAATTGGAGGAGGACCAATCAAGTATTTTAGTAGATTATGATCATGTCTCAGATCTCATACTGTCAGGTTCATTAAATCCTTCTATTACATTTTGAATAACTAGAATGAATGTGTTATGCTTTGGTAATTTAGTGGAATCACATTTTGGAACTCCATTTTTTTCATGACACATATACAAAGTGGTTTCCCCAAGATATAATGAATGGGGCATTGATTATTAGCTGGCATGATGCTTAGAGGGAAAGAATATCCTCATGCGATCAATAACAGACTCTGAAGGCATTGAATTTTCGACAAGGTTGATGGTTATTAAAGGAGAATATCTGACATAGTATAAAAGAACATGAAATAAATGTGGTTATGTATTTCAATATTATAAACTAGGATACGTTGTATACCACTTTACAAACTTGGTTATTGGTACAAACCTCAAACTACAAAAAATGCCATGTAATAACTCATCAAAGGTGAAATACATCTTGCCTTACTCTCAGCACAAGAAGTTAATGGAAACCATCAATATTAGAAGTGATCTCGATGGTCTACTTGAATGAACATCTAGGTATGTAAAATGAATAATTTTGGATTCATTTGGATTGTTATTAAAATATTTTTATTTTTGTTAAAATATACCCTACCTTAAAATATACCCATGCCATGCCTTGGTTTGCCTTTCATTTCCTTTCCTTTCCTTGATTTCACTTGTCATGTTGTGACTTTCCTTCACTTTCTATGCCATGCCATGCCTTTCCTTCACTTTCCATGCCATTCCTTTCCTTCACATGACATTCCTTGCCCTCACATGCATTTCCTTCACATGTCATGCCATTGCTTGCCTTCACTTGCCTTTCCTTTACTTCACATTCCATTATTTTCCATGCATTCACTTTTCTTACCTTCACTTTCCATTCTATGTCTTTCCTTCACTTGTCATGCGTTCCCTTGCCTTGCCTTGCCTTCCCTTTCCATGTATTGTCTTTCATTTCCATTCCTTTCCTTTCCTTTCACTAATACATATGACCAAATTTGCCACAGTTTTTCGTTGCTATTGCCACACATATCCATCACACTTTCCACGAAAGAAAAGACTATTTTTCGTCGCTATATCCACGAACCAGGTGTTCATGGAAAACACTGACAAAATTATCTCTCCACGTGTCATCACCATCAATATAGGTTTACCTTATAAAGCATGGCAATAGCGACGAAACTTCGTTGCAATAGGGATGAAAAACCGTGCCAAGGAAAAAAACTTACCAACAGATTACGACGTAGATGCCATATGTGCAACACAAAACTATGGAAAGTTGCGACGCAAAAGTGTGGCCATAGCGACGAAAACGTTTGGCAGAGACAAAAATTATGACGTAGATTATATATGTGTGACTAAAAACCGTGGAAAAGTGTGACGAAATTTCGTTGCTATTGCCATGCTTGTTCAAAAAAACTCCTTTCCTTGCAACGAATTATCATCGATATTTCCACGCTTCCTTTAAGTTTAAAAAAAAAAATCTACATGAGATATGGTATACCATATTGAGAAGATGGATGTTGGGATTCATGATTCGTGATTGACCCATATCCTTGTGGTTGAGTCATTCCCTTACCAAAAAAATGAAGGTTACTCACACTCATATGAATGAAAGAAATCAAAGTTGTTCCCACAAAAAAAGTTGTAATGCTTTGAAAGAATGGTAGATCAAAACAATGGAGCACTTGTTTAAATAAAGACACTTACACCTGTTCAAGTAAAGGTAACTCACCCTATTCAAATGAAGGTACATGATACCATATAAATGAAGAGAAATGGAAATGTTTAACTCAAAGTGTAGTTCACACCAAATAAAGTTAGTGTGATCACAATGTTTTGAAATGAAGGGTGATCACAATACTCTAGGTGATAGACTTGGTGGATATGTTAAAGGGTGGTATGGCATCAACTATTGATATGATCCTACAAGGCTGAGTGTTCTTTGTTGCAATATCTTGCAACTATGTTTTTTCAAGGACATGATAGACTTGGTGGAAAAATATAATGCATGGTATTTGAATATAGTAAGGATATTCTAGTCTGAGCTTGTGGTGATCTAGGACTGATACTTATTTGTGTGTTGATGTGAATAACTTGTTGTAGGGATGAGGTGATCAGTATCCATTGAAGATGTAATATCCATGATCTGATGTGTTGCTCCTAGAGTGTAAACAAGAAAACTTCAACTATTAATGTGCACAATGAATATGGAATGTGTTCTATGGTAAAAATCAACACTGGTGGTGGTGTGCATACATGTTGGTGAAGTATACATATGAAGAGAATGTATATAGCCATGTTTGAGTTACATTGAAGGATGGATAACTAGAGAAGCCACCTGAGGTGTAGTGTCGTTGTGGACAATATCTAGCTGAGTAGACATAGTAGTAGAATGCTAAGGATTTGGTGTTGTTGTTTAAGAAATAATGGTTGTACATCTACCTATACAGGTATGTATTTCTAACTAGAGAAACCATCTGAGGTGTAGTGTCTATGTGGACAATATTTCGTTGAGTAGACGTAGCAATAGAATGTTAATGTTGTGGTGTTGTTGTTGTTTAAGAAAAAATGGTTGTACATCTACCTATATAGGTATGTAGTTCTAACTAGGGAAGCCATCTGAGGTGTGTAGTGTTGATGTGGACAATATCTAGCTCAATAGACATAGCAATAGAATGTTAAGGCTATGGTGTTTTTTAAGAAAAAAAGGTCGTAAATCTAACTCTATATATGTAGTTCTAAATTGTTGGAAAAGTTAGCTAATAATGACACAAATATTATAGCTAGTGAGGAAAATTTTCTAAAGGAACTGTTGTATACAAAAGTGTAGTGGTTGGGTGCTAGTTCTTGCGAATCCTACATTGTACAAACATTATCTGGTAAAAGTCTTGTAATTATCATTGTTGTATCCAGTGAGAGGACAAGGGAAATCAATTATGGAACTAGGTATAATAGATCATATATGTATTTTGTTAATTGGTGTGTGGTAGGAAAAAACAATATTGAGTTAAAAATCATTGGGGAGGTTTCGGATTTAGAATGAGAGTAGCAGAGTGAGAGTGCATCCAGGTAGAAGGATGAGAATGTATTATTTTGAGAGTTTGGAACAGGGATAGTGATACCATATGAGATGAGATGGATTGATGTGATATGAAAGTGAGAGAGAAAGGTATTTATGTATTATGTTTTGTTTGGTCTTAACATTATAAGGAAGAGGAATTGCAAGAGGTGAGTTGATAGTTTTTGTCATATTTATAGAGTTGATAAGTATTGCAATGAGCATCGTATAAAGAATTTCATTGTTTTTGATGGGGTAGAAGGATGATAAGGTATCATTTGGAATGTGTGGAAGAGAGAAATTGAAACCATATGAAATGGTTGGATGTGAGGTACAACTAAAAGAGAAAGATATTTATGTAGGATGTCTTGGTCACATCATTACATGGAAAGGGTATTGCGATAAACATGAGTTCATAGGTTTTGTTATCTTTAAAGATTTGATAGGTATTTCAATGGACATCTTATAAATCATTTCATTGTTGTTCATATGATATGTTCAAGAGTAAATTAGAGTAATCAAGGGGAGATACATAACATTCAACATTCTCTTGAAAAATCCCTATGACAAGGGTGACTCTAC